>JACSYO010000133.1:2500-22500 GCA_016806645.1 Ophiodon elongatus
GTATAGAAGTCAAAGCTTCATGTGTTAAAGCTGCATTCTCTCTCCTGACCACCAGGGGCGACTCCTCTGGTTGTATAGAAGTCAAAGCTTCATGTGTTAAAGCTGCATTCTCTCTCCTGACCACCAGGGGGCGACTCCTCTGGTTGTATAGAAGTCAAAGCTTCATGTGTTAAAGCTGCATTCTCTCTCCTGACCACCAGGGGGCGACTCCTCTGGTTGTATAGAAGTCTATAGAAAATGACTCTACTTCTCTCTTGATTTATTCCCTCAGTAAACATTGTAAACATGAGTTTATGTCTCAATCTCTAGTTTCAAGTCTTCTTCAATACAGCATGATGTTCATTTAGTAAATTATGGTCCATTTAGAGTCAAACAGACCATAAAGCAGGGGATGCTTTAGGGGCGGGGCTACAGGGTGATTGACAGGTCTCTACATCCTCCTCAGTCCTTAAATGGTCACTTCCTGTTATGGTCACAACAGAGAAATGAAAAACAACTTTGTCATATTTTATTTTTCTCTTTGTTTTTTCTGCAGAACGTTCAAGAATTCCTACTTGAGAGTCACGGACCAACAAAGAGCTACAGGTAGTGTGTGTGTGTGTGTGTGTGTGTGTGTGTGTGTGTGTGTGTGTGTGTGTGTGTGTGTGTGTGTGTGTGTGTCTGACCCCGACACCACCGCTGGAGTGACATAATGAGAGATCCTGCAGAGAGCAGAGCCCATTAGCCAGTTTGACACACACACACACACACACACACACACACACACACACACACACACACACACACACACACACACACACACACACTCACTCAGTGGTCCAGCTTGGCCCACTTCAGCCCAGGTAGGACAAACCCCCCCACAGCCTGAAGAGGCGTTATGAAACATCTCCACCTGTGGTGACTGTGTGAGGTCACTGAAGAAGAAGAAGAAGAAGAAGAAGAAGAAGAAGAAGATGATGATGAAGATGAAGAAGAAGAAACATCTGTCTCTATCTCCTTCCTTCTTTATTCCATTCGTTTAATTTCATTTCTTTAACTCCTTTCCTTTCCTCCCTCCCTCTTTTCCTTCTATAATTCATGTCTTTATTATTTCTTTATTATTTTCAGTCCTCACATCTTTCCTCTCTCTCTTTTATCTTCCTTCCTTATTCTTTCCTTCTGTCCATCCTCCATTATTCAACCCTTTCATTGTCTTCCTCTCTCCTTCCTTAATTCCTTCCATCCTCCCTTTCTTTCCTTTCTCCATTAGCCTCTCCTCCTGTCCTTCCCTCGTTCCCTGTCCTTCCTTTCCTTCTTCCTTTCCTTCGGCTCTGAAAACCTGAGGACACGAGAAACATTTTCCATTTCATTGATGACGGTTGTTTACTTCTCCTCCGGTTACATTTTAAAAGCAGGTTTTGACCTGTAATACTTTTCTTCCGTATGTAAACCGAGTGTCCGTCCCTGTAATCTGGCCTCCTTTGTATCCGGCTCTTAGTGAACCATAACATGGACTTATGAGACCTTCTGCCTGGTTGTGTAAGTGGGCTGCAGAGAGTCGGGTCTGCGGGTCGAGGTGTTGAGTCACCGAGCCGTGACTCCTCAGGTCAGTGGGACACCTCCACGTGATCCAGCACCACAGGACCCGGGTTCCTCTCTGTGTTCTGGTCTATATCTGTTTCTAGGCCACTCGTAACAGGAAATGTAGGTTCAGTTCGCTGAGGTCTGAAGACACGAGGCGTTTCATCTCTCTCGTTAAAGCCACGATCACTCAACACGGAAGTAAAGAAGACGTTCACGGAGAAAACACTGTAAACCAAAGGAATACATCTGTTTAAATTTAAGCAACAAAACTAGCGTTAGCTTTATGCAACAAAACAAACGTTAGCTTTATGCAACAAAACAAACGTTAGCTTTATGCAACAAAACAAACGTTAGCTTTATGCAACAAAACAAACGTTAGCTTTAGGAAACAAAACAAACGTTAGCTTTATGCAACAAAACAAACGTTAGCTTTAGGAAACAAAACAAATGAGACATACCCATTTGTTGTATATCATAATTTGCAGAACAATCTCAGCTATCTATATAATGAGGCACCAATTGTCCTAAGACACTGTGTACAGAGATAATTTGGCCATAAAGCTAAAAAATTGAAGTCTGATTTTTGAAATTCTTCAAATCTCTTGTGAAAACATATCTTTACTCATGTGAACTGTTTTGGTGCTTGAAATTGGTTTAAAAAAGTCTTAGGTTCACAACAGTGGTGGAATATATGGATAAAATAGTAATTAAATGTATAATAAATGTTAAGAACCAAGTTTTGTAATATGGTTTTTTGAGTAGAAGTGATGTCTGTCTCTCCTTCCACCAGCTGTCAGAGGGACTGAGATCAAATGGGACTGAGTCATTACTTCATATACAGATCAAGCTTCATGGGATGTGTGCAGATGAAACATGAACATTACAACTGTTTATGTTTTCAAACTAAATATTAACTATATCGCTGAAAGTACGTCGCTAACTGTAAACTTTCTCTTCGTACTTCCTCTCTTCTCTGAGCTCTCGATGCAGACTGAATGTAAACACAGTGTTTCTGTAGCGTGAGGTGGTGGGTAGGTCCTTAGGGATTTACTGAGTGTCCATTGGTTAGTTTCATACTGAATGTAAACACAGTGTTTCTGTAGCGTGAGGTGGTGGGTAGGTCCTTAGGGATTTACTGAGTGTCCATTGGTTAGTTTCATACTGAATGTAAACACAGTGTTTCTGTAGCGTGAGGTGGTGGGTAGGTCCTTAGGGATTTACTGAGTGTCCATTGGTTAGTTTCATACTAAATGCTGACAGACACATGAATCCACAAATGACGGTGAGAGGCGGAGCTCGACGCCCACGAATCACACGACAGGTCGATGCTCCTGACTCGCTCTGTGAGTCACGTACGATCTCGTGAGAACTAGGACACGGAAGTGGAGAATCTACGGATTCAGAAAACATCTCAACCAGATCTCTGTGCCGTATTATCGCGGAGCAATTAATTTAAACATCGAGTAAACACCACGTAGACGCTACGGCGCGTCCTTCGACCCTAGAGAGTTAAGGAAACCAAACAAACGTTAGCTTAAGGAAACCAAACCAACGTTAGCTTAAGGAAACAAAACAAACATTGGCTTTAGGAAACTAAACAAACGTTAGCTTTATGCAACAAAACAAACGTTAGCTTTAGGCAACAACAAGAATGCTAGCTTTAGGAAACAACAAGAATGCTAGCTTTAGGAAACAAAATAAACGTTAGCTTTAGGAAACAAAACAAACGTTAGCTTTAGGAAACAAAACAAACATTAGCTTTAAGAAACAAAACATACGTTAGCTTTAGGAAACAAAACAAACGTTAGCTTTAGGAAACAATACAAACATTAGCTTTAGATAACAAAACAAACATTAGCTTTAGGAAACAAAACAAACCTTAGCTTTAGGAAACAAAACAAACCTTAGCTTTATACAACAAAACAAAATTCTTCAGCAGAAAGTTTTTATAGGTGACAGTCGATAACAATCAATACGTTACCTTCAATATACAAACAAAAAAAAGCTGTTAAAACTTATAACCACTCTGAACTACAGCATATTAACTACAAGATATATATTCAACTTTTCAGTTAATTATTTTCTTACAACCGTTAGTCCCCTGGCGTGTTTGTAATTATACACTCACATTGTACACACACGGTGTCGTAAACTTGGTGTATTTGTCTCAATTAAGTTTTATGAAGAACACGATCCCTCAGGATGTAACTGTTGAGATAATTAGTTTGCAGACACACATTTGGACCTCAGTGTTCACTGAGCTGTAACCATGGCGATGTGGTCGCGACAACAGCTTTATGAAGAGCTTTCAGCTCAATCAGTGAACAGCTGGAGGTGTGAGTTCAATCATCAGGATGACACACCGACATCAACGAGCAGCTTCATGGATGTTGTTAAAGCTTTCAGTCGCTCCTCCAAACCACAAGAGGCTCAACACACTGAGGCTTCAATCAGCCAATCACTGCTCAGTGAGCATTACTTCTGATGAACATCAGCTATGTTCGTGGAGGGTCTTTATCGTGGTAGTGAGGAGAGCAGAACGCTGGTCAGTGGTTCTGAAGTTACTCGTTCTTCAGCGGACGAGACAACGTTTGATGAAGACGAGCAAACAGTGAAGACTGAAGACAGTCGACACTGAAGCAAAAGATCCAGACAGACTTTGAGGTGTAATCTGTGTTGCAGAGAAACACATAGTTGTTATATAGTTGAACCAGCGAATTTGACCTGTTGGTGGCGCTGAAGAGAACGTCACGGAATCAGAAGCGTTCATCCTCTGGGGAGCATGCATGTCCAGGATCCATCTGATGGCCATGTTGCTAGCTTCTTCTTTTGTCTCTTGTAAGCAGAATGAAAAGAAAAGCACTGATCCATGTAGTATCCATGTAGTATCCATGTAGTATCCATGTAGTACCCATGTAGTATCCATGTAGTACCCATGTAGTATCCATGTAGTATCCATGTAGTACCCATGTAGTATCCATGTAGTACCCATGTAGTATCCATGTAGTATCCATGTAGTACCCATGTAGTACCCATGTAGTATCCATGTAGTACCCATGTAGTATCCATGTAGTATCCATGTAGTATCCATGTAGTACCCATGTAGTACCCATGTAGTATCCATGTAGTATCCATGTAGTACCCATGTAGTATCCATGTAGTACCCATGTAGTATCCATGTAGTATCCATGTAGTACCCATGTAGTATCCATGTAGTACCCATGTAGTATCCATGTAGTATCCATGTAGTACCCATGTAGTACCCATGTAGTATCCATGTAGTATCCATGTAGTACCCATGTAGTATCCATGTAGTATCCATGTAGTACCCATTTAGTATCCATGTAGTATCCATGTAGTACCCATGTAGTACCCATGTAGTACCCATGTAGTATCCATGTAGTACCCATGTAGTACCCATGTAGTATCCATGTCCTGTAGAAGGTGATTACAGCTAAAGGGTTGGACAACTAATAACTAAAGAGATCTTTGTTGAATTCTATGGCTATAAAGTTAAAATGGTCATCTCTGTGTCCCCAGAGTCTCCCACTGAAATGTGCATCTGTTTACAGTCTTGGTTGCAGCTTTTCCAGGAACACGCCTCATGTCTAAAGACCAGAACCAGGAAACTAGAACTTCGACTTTTTATTTGGCAAAACCTTGTGACTCGTGAAAACGCGAGGCTGTGAAGGCCTCAAGGCCCCATCCTCCACCACGGTCATCATGTTGCTCCATCACCATGGACCTCCACCACTGTCATCATGTTGCTCCATCACCATGGACCTCCACTGTCACTCTTGACTCCTCCCTCCCTTGTTTTGCAGCTCCGGAGACGTTAAAGTCGGCGCGTCGTCACAAGGCCTCCCGCCGCGCTACAAGAAGAGTCCCTGGACGGCGGCCACGCTGGGCCAGGAGGCCAAGGAGCTCACGGGGACGGTCAGAGCCCTCCTGGAGGTGGACTGTAAGTGACCTCTGCTCCTGCATACAGGTCTGCATGTCCTCCTCCTCTCTGCTCCTGCATGCAAGTCTGCATGTCCTCCTCCTCTCTGCTCCTGCATGCAAGTCTGCATGTCCTCCTCCTCTCTGCTCCTGCATGCAGGTCTGCATGTCCTCCTCCTCTCTGCTCCTGCATGCTCCCTCCGGACCGAGCTGAACCAACGCTGTGCGTTAACTGTCCTCCCGTTGCAGTGCTGACCTTCTAGAGGATCCGGCCCTGAGACGTCTGCAGGACATCAGCAGCCAACCGTCAACCCAAACTCTCTCCTCCCTGACATCTCCTCGTCTCCTCGTCTCCTCGTCTCCTCAGTACCTGCTAGCAACGGACTGTCTTAATGAAGCAGTCATCACTGCACACCTTCTCAATGGTCAATACCCACGAACAGTGGTTTCACTCTGGTTCTTTAACCTGACTGAGACGCATAAGAAATGCATAAGGTGACATAATTCTTCAAGTTTAAATTTAGAATTTGCTTTTAGCATGAAACTGTTTTAATAGTTTCTCTGAACACATTCCTGAAACAGTCCGTTCGTCTTCTGGTGTCTGCAGGGTACCTCACTGAAGGAAACCGGTGTTCAGTTGACATGAATGTTTAAAACGTTTGCCCGTTGGTCACCTTATTTATTACCAACTTTAATAAAGTTGGTAATAAATAATCTTTATTCTGGGAGAGCCAGAGAGTCCAACATAGAGGACGCTCTCGTGGGCTTTTGTGGTTTGTGGACAATCGTGAGACAGAAGTCGATGTTATGAATCCATCTTTTAAATAAACTGTTTGAACTTATTGTCCCGTATACGATAGAGCTAACGAGCTAACGAGCTAACGAGCTAATGAGCAAGTCATCATGATGTCACCAAACCAGTAGAAGCAGACATCTTGCAAAGACGTGTGTTGTGTTAGTGGTGTGACCTGGGTCTCATTTATAAAACATTTATGAAACATTTATGAAACATTTATGAAACATTTATGAAACATTTAGGATCCATACTAAACGTTTCCGATGTACAAAAAGATTCTGACTTATAAATCCTCGCATCCACACGTGGATCGGCCTCTCGTCCCCCGTCTACGCGCCCACGTCCAACCACGAACCATCAACGTTGATGAATAGAAATCAATATTTCTCTGCGGTGCGTCAAAGAGCTGGAGGAGCTTGTGGGCGTTCCTTCCTCTCAATTTTAATTTTCACACATCATCTGCATCTCCAAAGTCTGAGTGCTCTTTGGTCACAGTTTCCGAACAGGTTAGTTTTTATGGATCATGTGATACATGGCATACGCCTCGTTCAGTTATGAGTTATCAGTTATAGTTATAAATGAGACTCCGGGGCTCGAGGCTGCTTGAGTTATCTAAACAGCTCGTTGGTATTAAATGTCATGTTTTTAGTTTGTTCTGTTGCATAAAGCCTGTCAGATGAGATCAGCAGTAGAGATGCACCAGTTGCAATCTTCTTGGCCGTTTAAAAAAAAATGTAAAAGTCTGATCGGCCGATTCCGATTTTCTTTTGTAGTAAAATTGACAACGAGATGAACTCTTTTCTCCGCCTCAAGCAACTGGAAGCTTCTCACCAAAAGCGACAAATAACAAGATCAAACTCACTTCATGATGAAGTTATAATTGATCTGGTACCAACATACCATCATGTGTTTACATGATCCAACATACCATCATGTGTTTACATGATCCAACATACCATCATGTGTTTACATGATCCAACATACCATCATGTGTTTACATGATCCAACATACCATCATGTGTTTACATGATCCAACATACCATCATGTATTTACATGATCCAACATACCATCATGTGTTTACATGATCCAACATACCATCATGTGTTTACATGATCCAACATACCATCATGTGTTTACATGATCCAACGTACCATCATGTGTTTACATGATCCAACGTACCATCATGTGTTTACATGATCCAACGTACCATCATGTGTTTACATGATCCAGCGTACCATCATGTGTTTACATGATCCAGCGTACCATCATGTGTTTACATGAGACCGATCAGCTGGAAGGTTTTGATTGGCCGAGCAATCGGTGCATCTCTGATCATCGGTTGAGCAACTTAAGGCTCAACGAGTTGAGGTTGTGGGTAAAGTGAGCGATGGACAAAACTCCCAAAACGTTGCTGTCGTCCTTTAGATTTACTGAACCTGTCTGTTTATCTTCAACAAATACCTTCATGTAGCACGCAATATAAAACTCTAGCATCATGTGTTACTGTAGCTGAAGTTACAGAAGTTATCATAGATAAAAGTGTAGCTCTGTTATCCACCCAGTGTTCACTCTGTCATTAGATTAGCCAACGGAACAAAGACTGGTAGCATCAGAAGCAATAGGAGAGAAGTCCTGAAAACCTCACTGAAACAGCAGAAACACGAGGTCAGCGAGGATGAAGGCTGACAGTAAAGGAACCACAACAATCATATTGGAATGGTGCCATCGCGGTTAAAGGACAGGTCAAGCCTGATTGGACGCTTTAGATGCTTTCATCATGTTTGGAGTTTTTGCTGTTTGTCCTTTATTCTTTTTCTGAGTAAATATTCTGAAACAAACATTTCATGAGTTCTTCTTTGGAAAGCGGAGCTCAAACTGTGCAGAGTCTTGTTATAATTCCTTGATTATTTCAAAGTATAGCTGCTGGAAGTCTTTATAGATCATCTGGGCTGCGACTAATATACTAAAATAAAATGAATTCAGGCCACAACTTCTTCTCCACAGGTCTTTATTCACTGTTAAAATAATTAAAGACATTCAGTAAATCTTTAGTGACTAGCATAGCATAGCAATGATAGTCAATGCTGTGCATTGGCTGGCATTAGCAACGTACTCTGCTAACGTTAGCTCCACCAACATTTTAGAAACATGTTTCTCCTTTAACCTTTAACGAGTATCACTATTACACAATGTTTTACATGACGAGCTCCAAATCCATTAAACCACCTGAAACCAGATGAGAGTCTTTGGAGCAGAACGATGCTCGTGTGATTGGCCAGTCTGCTTGTGAGGGGCGGGACTTAGCTTTGGGTCAATTGCCTTGGTCTTTGACATAAAGCAAAGGTTCATCAGCATAGAGAGATACTCAACGTTCCAGTCCAGCTCCTGAACTCCCAGTGAAGTGGAAAGGGGAAAGCACACTATTTAAAAGTCTTCAAATCATTTTTAGACATAACTGCCATCATTATATCTGGCAGGCTGGAAGCTTTACATCCAAATTCCTCTCAATGGTGTCCAGCTGCCAACATGGGACTTTGAGCTTTCCCAGCAAATACACAGAGCCAATTGGTATTTTAGGGGGGCCAAGGAGTCTGGAGCTTCTCCAGGAAGTACTCAGAGCCAGCACATGGTTCCTAGGTTCAGAAGGGCCGGGACTCAAATAAAATCCTTAAAATCTCAGTCCCTGACATTGACGACTGAAAACTCTTATATTTCTGCTCATCTGTTATCGGATTATATATATTTTTATACTCCTATGTTGCCTTTAGCAGGCAGGATGTGGGTTTTTGTGACACAGTCACCTATTCCCCTCCGCCGGTGGGAGGATGTGGGCGACGTTACATAATTACCAGCCGTGATTCAGGATCAGAGACAGCGAGCGGAGACGCGTCCATCACTCCCAATGACCCGTTAGAGGTAATGAAGAAGGGAGGAACAAAGCCAAGTCACAGGGAGGAAGTAGGTCAGTCTGATCCAGGTCTCACAGCGTGTGTGTGTGTGTGTGTGTGTGTGTGTGTGTGTGTGTGTGTGTGTGTGTGTGTTCCTTACAATCACTTATAACTGGTTTTCATCACAGCCCTTGTTGCCTGGATACGGGCTCTGCCTTTAACCCGTATGGCTTGTAACTGCAGGAACCTTTGTCTTCTTCATTCACTGTCACACACACACACACACACACACACACACACACACACACACACACACACACACACACACACACACCAGATTGTCCGATAGCAGCAGTTCTCTCCTATGAACTAACATTCATACGCCTACTTTCTGAAATATTATAATTTTCAGATAGTGACGAACGCTCGTCTGGGTTTTAGTCTTTTTATTCTTCATCAAACTGCACCAATGTTCTACACATGATTAATGCTACACAGAGAAATACACCTCTGAAGTCAAAGCTTTCAATGCTTTTATGTATGATTCCTTTGGAATGACTCATAATAAGAGGATAAAACCTTTAGACGACCTTTAAAAGGCTCTTACGTCTGTACTCTCTGCATTAGTGTGTAAGATCTATTAAAATGTGTTTTGATTCATGCTGGAGTGCACGTCGGCAGAGCTTCAACCAAAAACGATAAAAGTAGAATTTGGGCTGAAAGTGATGTCTCTGATTAAAAATATCTCAATATTGTCTCATTCAGACTGATGGTGGAATATGAGTGCAGATGTAAAAGTATTCAGGCTCCACACGGCTTTGAACCCACTGCTGTAATAAAAACATCACCGTCTATTCATCATCTTACGAACCCACTGAACTCTGATCATTAATAATGCAGAATATTGAGTTCCGCGTGTGATTCGCTCATTTCACATGGGACAAAGTTTACAGACGAAGAAAAAGCAAAATACATTGATTGAAGAAATCACTCGGAAATCAAACAATAATCACCAACTTCTCATTAAATATGTGGAAGTGCTGCACATAGAACAACATTGTGTTATTAATTACTGTTATTCGTTATGATTGAGCAACAGAAATCCCTCAGACATGATTTTCTTTGCATATTTTCTAATTTATTGGCTCAGAAATATTTTAATTGACTATTTAACTTCACAACGCTTCACAACACTTTAGTTTTACTGTCTCGGGATGCTCTAAATTCTGTTTTTTAAATCCACTTTTATGAATGTGTATCAGCCTAAGAGCAGAAGGTTTTCAGACCAGAGTGGTTTTAAACATCCGATGAGATAAACGTGATGTATAGAATATAAATAAAATCATGCTGTTGTATAACTACAAGATGTAATGCACTATAATTAATATATAATCCACATGTCCTGGAGCTTTTGAGTATACCTTATTATCTTCTTCAGCAGATAGGAGTTCAATATTTTAAAAATCATTTTCAAAACGAGGACCGTCGGGAGTCCAAAGAAAGGTTCGTCTGTCATCGCTACGGCTACGAGCGTCTTTGTGTTTCTGTTGCCGTGACAACTGCACCGGAATGAATAAGCGGCGGCGACGCTGGACCCACGATGTCTGTCTGAGTCATTAAAACACCAGATTTATAGCAGTCTGATGAATAAAATAGTCTTAATTAAAAGAATCGGTGCATGCATTGAGACTCAGAGCAGCTGAGAGTGTTTCTACTAACGAGCATCCTGAAGTCTCCTCGAGCTCCGTTAACACACACGAACACATTGCAGTTTATTCACACGTACAAACACTCACTAGAACACCACGTGTGGTTTATTCAGCCGTTGAAACAAAGTCACTGTTTCTTCCTGTTTAATGAGAAAAACTGCAGTGAATTACATGGATTTGAAAGATGTTTGTCTTCAGTAAGTAGGAACCATCGGGCCACAGACAGGAAGTCAGACAGCTTTGAGAGACGGACTAAAACACTGATGGTTTTCCTCATTTTATTGGATTTGTTGACAGTAAGAAAAATACAGAATAACACAAGAATTACCCTTCAACACAATGTGTAAGTCCTCGTCTGCAGGAAGCTTCTCCAGGGAAACTGAAGCGTCATCACTCTGCTCCGAGTTCAACATGTTAACATGCAAACTGTCACTTCCTGCAGCGTCCTCGTGTCTGCAGGAGGCAGCGAGAAACACATCTGTGTTTACGTGAGACTAACTTTATTAATCCAGAAGTATTACAGCTGATGGTTTGATCCTCTCCTCGGCTGTTTGGGTTCTGCGAGAGCTGCTCCAGCCGTCCACCAAAACACAGCATTTAATCCTTGACATGAGATTATAGAATTCATATTGAGTCCCAAATCTGTTCAAATGTCTGAATAATCTAACTTGAAGAAGACAATCTAATGAACAAAAGAACCCGTGTCCATGTAATCTCACAGGCTGGTCTCATCCAGCATCCTTAGCTACAACTACGGAATATAAAACGCCAAAATCTGTAGATATCCCACGAAGGAAAAGCTGTATTTAATCAACGTAATCTTAAATGACGGGGATAAAAAGGTTCCAACAAACAGAGATCTTCAGCCAGGAGACCGCTGTTCGATCCCCGTGTGAAACCAGAAATCAACGTTGATCTACGTATATGTTACATAACTTGCGTACTTCAGTATGTCACCATCTTTCATTAACCCTAACTAAGTTGTTTTCTGTGTTTATTCTAAAAAGACTATATTATAAAATATAAATCTTTTAATTAAAGTTTAAACTACAAGTTCAGTCCTATCTCCAGACAAGAACGTCAATGTTGGACAATTCTGCAAAACCCAGGATTATGTTGGCTGACGATGCTTTTATTTACTTTTATTTCATTTAAATGTCAATTAACCAACGTTTTTAGCGACGTCATCAGTCGGTCGCTTGGTTGATCCACCACCTTGTTCCTGAAACATCTCGACAGCTCTGAGGTGGATCGTGATGACATCTGGTTCAGACATCGATGTTCCCTTCAGGATGAATATCTCTGGTCAATATTTCAATGTGTCCAATGCTTTGCTTTCAGCCTCACATAATGCTTCGTGTTCATGTAAAACATGTCCAGGTGGACTCATCGATATCAGCAGCTCTCTGCATCCCGTCTCTGGGTCTCTTGGGTTAGTTGGATCCATGAAACATGTGATAACATATCATTTGTCATGCATGGTGTCAGTGGGACTCCGCCCATCGATACAGCGTTCAACACAATCTGTTCTCTGGACGTGTGAAATGTTCAGCTTCAGTTGACGGGCAGATGTTCCTTTTGTTGGCTGAAACGAGGTTCAGAGACTTTTCACCCAGCAGCTCGTACAGGAAGTGGAGAGATGGGAAAGTACAGTAAAGTATCTCTGATTGGTTCACGTGTAAGACTGGAGCTTCTGGGGGAAAGAGGATGGAAACGTAATGTTTGTGAGTGAGTCCTGATTACGTCTGAATGTCTGACAAACCACATTCACCGTGAGCTTGTGTTTCCCCTCCTCAGGTCCTCCGTACGGCTGGGAGGAGGCCTACACGGCAGACGGGCTGAAGTACTTCATCAAGTAAGAGGAACCAGACCTTTCAGAACCACAAAACCAGAACTATCTCCTCCTGGAGAGAAAGTTTATTTAGTAAATTCCTGAACAAATTAAAATCAAATTACATTCAACCAACTGACTCAAAGAGGTTTGGATGGAAATGAACAATTACATTTAAATGAACATGAGGAGGCAGTTAAAAGCAAACAGAAGACAAAATGTATAATTGTACATAGTGTATTTATTGGTACAATACCAAAACATTATTTACTACATTGCTGAATATAAACCAGACTTTTTACACTTCTGATGAATCTTTCCATCATATTATTATTTTGTGCAATTAATTAAATAACACATATACTTTACTCCAACCTTGATTATCTTCTGAACTTCTTTAGTGACTTCATCAGACTCATTAGATGAAAACTGGAAACACTGTTGATTAATGAGAGACACTAAAAAACATATTTAATATTATGAATGAGTTAAATACATAGGAAAGAAAGGTGGTGACACATTTAAGGACTCATAGTCTCAGAGTCATTCAGGGCACAAATGATAAAAACAAGAACATCGCTAAAATAATTTAAAAACTCTTCTGTAGAAGATCAGCTCCTTGTTCAGAGTGAAAGCATTCAGTCAGCTGACTGCCGGTCACATGACGCAGTCAGCTGACTGTCGGTCACATGAGACTGGGAGGACTCTGGTCTTCAGAGGAACTCAGTGAAGCCGTCTGTCTGGTGATCGATAACGTTCAGCGAGCGTCTCGTTCTGTGTTTCTGACCCACGGCAGTCATATGACCCAGACCACGTCCTGGAGCCTCCCTGAGACCAGCGGCCCGGTTCCTTCTCTTCCTCCGGTTCCTCCTCTTCCTCCGGAGAGCTCGGAGCTGAAGGCCGAGCGGAACGGAGAGACGACGGACCGGAGGTCCATCGAGACGGAGATGTGAAAGCTGCTCCTCCTCTCACTTCTACTCACTCTTCTACGTTTACTAGTTTAGTTTAACCTCACCTGTAGTCACCTGTAGTCACCTGTAGTCACCTGTAGTTACCTGTAGTTACCTGTAGACACCTGTAGTCACCTGTAGTCACCTGTAGTCACCTGTAGTTACCTGTAGTTACCTGTAGTTACCTGTAGTCACCTGTAGTTACCTGTAGTTACCTGTAGTCACCTGTAGTCACCTGTAGTCACCTGTAGTCACCTGTAGTTACCTGTAGTTACCTGTAGACACCTGTAGTCACCTGTAGTTACCTGTAGTTACCTGTAGTCACCTGTAGTTACCTGTAGTTACCTGTAGTTACCTGTAGTTACCTGTAGTCACCTGTAGTTACCTGTAGTTACCTGTAGTTACCTGTAGTCACCTGTAGTCACCTGTAGTCACCTGTAGTTACCTGTAGTTACCTGTAGTTACCTGTAGTCACCTGTAGTTACCTGTAGTTACCTGTAGTTACCTGTAGTCACCTGTAGTTACCTGTAGTTACCTGTAGTTACCTGTAGTCACCTGTAGTCACCTGTAGTTACCTGTAGTCACCTGTAGTTACCTGTAGTCACCTACTCTGTCTAGCGCCGTTCAAACACACAGAACTTTATTTGAATGGTAGAGTTCAACATTCTAGTAAATATCTTGATGTTTCCTGCAGCATCAGTCCAGTCGAGGTGCAGTAACACAGATATATACAGCCAGCAGCTGGTTAGCTTAGCTTAGCATAAAGACTGGTAACCAGCACCTCTAAAACTCACTAGTTAACATGTTATATCTTGTTTGTTTAATCTGTATGTAATCTTTATGCTAAGCTAAGCTAACCAGCTGCTGAATGGACAGACAGTGGTGTCAATCTTTGATCAGACTTTTCTTTAGAATTATTGAAATGCCAAAGTTTTTAAACATAACAAATGTGCCAGACTCAATTTTGGGGAACCTAAAATGTTGCAAGATACATTTATAATATATCTTTGGATATGTATTACTCTTGGACAGTGTATTTGTTCTATTAGAATACATTTCAAGGGAATTTTAGCGAGAGAAAACATCAGATGAAGTATAAATTTGGTTTCCATCGGTTATGTATTTAATGTGGCTGTAAAGCTTCACTTCTTTTGGTCCGACGTGTAAACATGATATTAAAGTTCTGCTGTAACTCATCAGTGACTCCAGATGTTTTCTGCTGGACGGTTCCAGACCTCTGAATAGCACAAAAACTAAAGTCACATCAGTCCGCATTTAGATTAAAACACTCTTCCTGATGCACAAGTTTTATTTTGTATTAATCTATTTATTTTGTACTTTCACTTTCACATCAGAAGAGATGTTTTTTATTTTCTTTCTGGGAAAGTGTTCCGTGTTCCTATAGTTTAATACATAAGAGTTAGAAATGTTCCTTATTTTATGATGAAAATAGTTTCCAGTGGACGAAATGTCCCCAGCAGGAGGACGGCGTCTGTCTTTGACTCTTGAACTGCTGCATCAGTGATGATGTCAGTGTCCATCACACATGTTTATATGACAGGAACAATCATTCACACGTCTGTGTTAAACTGACAGATGCAGATGTTTGTGTTGTTTTTATTCTAAGAAAAAGCTAGACTGGGTTTTATGTTCAACATAGAGAAAAGTAGCATTCTTTGTGAAGGTAAAAAAATATATATCTTACAGGTTTGATGCATGAATTGATGCCTTTGCGTCACCAGAAAACACCAAACTGCACCATTTTCAAAATAAAATTAAGATGTGAACTCCCATAGACAGCCATTGAAAACATTATTACAATACAATATTAATATCTCAGAAAGTAATCGCCACCACAAGACACAATTGTTTTACATGTGAAGAAGCATGTCGTGTCTATTTGCAAACACCAACACCAACACCAATAAGACAGAGCGAAGATGATGAAGACTAATTGTTGGTAACCCTCTTCTTCAGCACTGAGTCGTATCTGCAGGGATCCTTCATTGAATCCACAGCTCACAGAAAACAGCATAGGAATAATTTTTATAAAGGTCTTCTGGGTCGTTTGTAAGTCAGTAATGTATTCAACGTTAAAGACTACCATTATCACATAAATACCATTTCATACAACACAAACAAAGAGACGACGGTGTCTTGAGGACACTTCAGAGTGTCTGGCCTCCCCTCGGAGTCTCTCCTTTACAACCAACAGTCACTATGTTCTTATCCCCGGCGACAGGAAGGCTTTCTCAGGAGCTATTCTGAGAAGGTCCACATTCCTGCCTCTGGATTGTTCTTCAAGGCCACAATGGAGCCGAACATCTGCTGCACAAGCTCGTCCAAACTAACAAGACATGTTTCTCCTCCCGGCAGCAGCTCGGGGGTAAAAGGTCGGAGAGAGAATCAACAAGGCGGCTTCCCCGTCTGACTGAGGAGATAAGGAAAAGATGACAGAGGAGATAAGGAAAAGATGACAGAGGAGGTCCTTTGTACTTTCTAGCTGTTTATTTTCAACCTGAATCAGAGAAAGTAGAAGAAGTGACGTTCATAAAGTGGTAGAAGATCAAAGCATACATTCATTATTTGATTTTTAATGGAGAAACTGAAAGCTTGTTAGTGTAATAGCCTCATAATAAGAGCCTTGGCCTATAGGAGGTAAATATTTGAACAATAATGAACTCTTTCTTATACGGTAAAGCCCCTAAGCAGTACACTAAACGATCATGTGTACTTCACTAAATACTGACAAAAGTTCCACTGAAAGAGTTCTGGTCCACCTGCAAAATGTCTTCAATCTTTCACTCAAATTTCACTCCAATATCTTCCATTTTTCTTTCTTTCCTTGAATTTATTTCTTCCCGTTTGAATGGGTAAATGCAGCTTGAGGAGCTCTGGATGATAGTTTAGTCCCGTAAAGATCTCCTGAGTGTGTCCTCAGAAATCCTACTGTACCGAACATTGGAGTTATTATTGGACCGTAACGTGTGTTATGTCACACCGGCAGATCGATAGAGGAAAGGTCTTTCCATTTCATGAGGGATTATAAACTGATTCTTCTCTTTTTGTTCTTTCGCTGACGTCTTCAGTCCAAAGTAACAAAATAAAAGACTAATAATGAGATTGTTCTCCTGTTCAGCTTCGGGTGAGGAAGTCATCGGGGGAATCATTTATTAAGTGTGTGAACGTGTGTGTTGGTGTGAATGGTAGTATTTCTAGTCTGTGTGTGTGTGTGTGTGTGTGTGTGTGTGTGTGTGTGTGTGTGTGTGTGTGAGGGCTGGAAGTGGAGGGGCCAAGCCAATATTCTTCCTGCCTCAGGCTCCCAGTATTGATTTCCCTTCATACTAGCAAGTGCAGCTATAAATATCTGCCGCGCCTGGAAACATTAATGACATACACACACACACAACCACACACACACACAGACACACACACACACACACACACACACACAACCACACACACACACAGACACACACACACACACACACACACACACACACACACACACACACACACACACACAACACACACACACACACACACACACACACACACACACACACACGCACACACTCATGAACACCTAAACACAAAGATGAATGCATGACCACGTTTACTGATGTGTTTTTGTTTTTACTATTTGAGACATTTCTGATGACATGAAAACGTTTTGTTCACATTATCATTCGTAGTAAAGCAACTTAACTAATTAAGAGTCAGTGGGGCTAAGAAAGTCTACAACATATCTGCTACTCCATCAGCTTTTTAATAAGTTCAGCTGACAGGATTCCTCTGAGCTACATCAGCTCTCACATAAAAAATAATAGATACAGTATGGAGTTCAGATTAACTCCATAAACTCTCACACAGAAACTATTTAAACTTGTTCTGACAGAAAAGGAGAGGTTATGGATTTCAGTCGAGCTATATGAGCTCTCACACTGGAAAAACCTTTATACGGAGAGCAGGTGAGCTTCACCAGCTCTCACACAGGAAACTCCTTTATACGGAGATCAGGTGAGCTTCACCAGCTCTCACACATATGGAGATCAGGTGAGCTTCACCAGCTCTCACACAGGAAACACCTTGATACTATATTTATTTATCCTGGCTCTAGATTATGTTTGAGTGATGTGAATCTGTGGCCACGAAACGCTCCAGAACCGTGAAGCTCGATGATTATGAGTAAGATAACATCAATGTGGAATTAATTTGCAATTTGAGAGGAAGAAATTACTAATTTAACGCAATGATTTCTCCAAATTATTATCGCTGATATGTGACCAGCTCTGAGCCTCCATCCTGACCACTTGTGTCACAACTCCTTGCAAAAGAGGAGGTGATGTCTTTTCCCCATCAACTCAGTTCAGCCAAAGCCACCTCTCCATCAGTACTAAAGGACTATGTGTGATCTGAGCTCCACCTTTTCTCATTTTGTGTAAAATACTAGTTTGAGAAACATTGATGAGCCTCAGAGAAGAGAAGCTAAAGCCAATCGTGACATGAAAGAACCTGCAGAACCAGACTTCCTGGACATGGAAGAGGTATGTTACCTCAACATGGTTCGGATCGGGGCTATTGTCTTGATGTTACACTGATGGAAGGAAGATGTTCAGATCACTAGAGATCATCTGCTCCCGCTCTTCGCTCGGGTCTCAACACTTTACAACCAAACCAGCGGAGAAGTTACACAACCTGCAAAGCCTCTTTTCCCATGATTCCACCTGGAGAAGGTCAAAGGTCGCAGCATGGACAGGATCGGGTCAGAAAGCTCCACCCGAACAGATCACAGCGAGTCAGTGATCGGCCGACTCGACGACGACGCTCTCCGTCACGTCTCTTTGTGTCCAAACAACCGGCTGGAAATAGTCCTTGGCTCGGCAGCGTCGGGTCTTAAGACGTACCGGGAGGTCGCCGCTCTGACTGAGCTCATTCAGGCCAGCTTTGGTTATGTAAATCATAATTTCAAGAGCATTGCAGGTTGGGATTACATGACCAGCATGTTGTTTACAGCGCGCTGGGAGAGCAAACAAAAACAAGCGCTCCTCTTGATCCACCTGCTCAGCATGAATTAGTCTGGAGACAAATCCCTTCGTTTCAAGGAAAATCCAATTTAGTCCTCTGGCCATTTCTCAGTCGACTCTTTGTGGCCCCGACGATAACGAGAACATCAATAAACCCAATTATGAATCCTTGGAGACATTTTCAGATCACACTCTTTGACCAGTTAAGGTCGTCCATTAACCAAGACTAAACATTTAGGGATCAATAAAAGAGACTCGTTAACAATGGATTTAATTTGTCATTGACTTTGTCTTCACATGGAAGGAGCTGAACCAGATGTTCTTCTTTGTTTCTCTGAAGCCTCTGAAGCAGCAGAAGGACAAGTTGAGGGACATTTTACAGGAAATACAGATTAAAACAATTCAAATAAAGATGAGATGAGATGTTGTGTACAGTTATAACGACTCGTAGCTGTTCTGAAGGTGTCAACTGAGGAACAACGTGATGAAGACGTGATGAAGACGCTATGAAGACGCATGAAGACAGGATGAAGACGCATGAAGACGGATGAAGACGCGATGAAGACGCGATGAAGACGATGAAGACGGATGAAGACGCATGAAGACGCATGAAGACCATGAAGACGCATGAAGACGATGAAGACGCATGAAGACATGAAGACCATGAAGACATGAAGACACGTGATGAAGACACGATGAAGACGTGATGAAGACGCGATGAAGACGCGATGAAGACGCGATGAAGACGTGATGAAGACGCTATGAAGACAGGGTGAAGACGCTATGAAGACAGGATGAAGAAGTGATGATGATGATGATGATGATGATGATGACTGGTGGCTGCAGAGGGGAGCACAGCGGGCGGTGGGGGTCGACCGTGCGTATTACCGGGATGAGTCTAAGCCCTACTTTCCTACTTTCCTACTTTCCTACTTTCCTACTTTCCTACTTTCGTCATTGAGTTGCCACAACATTGCCGTGCTTTGGCAACCTGTTGCTGAGGAGGTTTTAATGAGGCTGAGGGGATCAGGTGAAGGATCACATCAGGGTCGATGGTGTCACATGTCATCAGCAGACTTTAAAGAAAACCTTTTTCTTTTCTTTCCTTGGGTCATTATTTCCTTTTCTGTTTCCTACTCTCCTTGTTTCTCTCCTCCCCTCTCTTTTTTCCTCCTCTCCTCTCCTGTCCTCTTACTTGTTTCTTTCTTTAATTTCCTTTCCTCTCTTGTTTCCTCTTCTTCTCTCCTCCTTTGTTTAATCCTCTCCTCTCATCTCTTCTTGCCTCCTCTTTCTTTC
>JACSYO010000133.1:25000-30000 GCA_016806645.1 Ophiodon elongatus
AACTCAAACGAGTTGTTTGTGACCGGCCAGTCTGTGGAAAGTGTCACAAAAACACTAATCTAACGGTGAGAAGCTCATCGATCCCTGTGGGAGCGATCCGTCTGCTGGTGAGGTCAGAGGTCAGAGGGTGGAGCTGATAGACGTCCAGTGTTGTGTTCAAGGGCACGTTGTCCATAAGGAACCGTGAAGGTTTAAAGTTCTCTGTGTGAGCTGCTCAAGGCTGTAAACAATAATCTTACTAAAGATATTTGTCAGGTGAAACATATTCGTTAACGCCAGGCGGTTCCTGCAGTTCCTCAAATGGCCACTCGAGGCTGGCTCCTAAAAGTGAGTCAATCTCCATAGACGTCTATGTTAATAAAACGTGTTTACAGGCTGGTACAAAAAGCAGTTGTGATCGCTTTAGCTAACGTCGTTCATGACAACTTAAATGAAGGCTTAAAGTTAGGCATGCTTGAGGGCGTGGCCTCTTTTAGTGGCAGGTGGGAGTCGCCCCCTGGTGGTCAGTAGAGAGGATGCAGGACCGTTGTTGGAGCAGCTAGCGACCTAAGGCGACTCCTCTGGTTGTATAGAAGTCAAAGCTTCATGTGTTAAAGCTGCATTCTCTCTCCTGACCACCAGGGGGCGACTCCTCTGGTTGTATAGAAGTCAAAGCTTCATGTGTTAAAGCTGCATTCTCTCCTGACCACCAGGGGGCGACTCCTCTGGTTGTATAGAAGTCAAAGCTTCACGTGTTAAAGCTGCATTCTCTCTCCTGACCACCAGGGGGCGACTCCTCTAGTTGTATAGAAGTCTATAGAAAATGACTCTACTTCTCTCTTGATTTATTCCCTCAGTAAACATTGTAAACATGAGTTTATGTCTCAATCTCTAGTTTCAAGTCTTCTTCAATATAGCATGATGTTCATTTCGTAAATTATGGTCCATTTAGAGTCAAACACTCGTCACAGATGGCGACGGCCAGAGACGCTTTGAGCTCCTCAGAAACCTGGTCTCATACAGTCTGTGCTTAAGACACCGCCTCATCACTTCATATTGAGTTCCCCTTTGTAACGTCTCTCTTTATACCCACAATCCCTCCTGTTGGGGGTTTTCACCGCCATAGAGGAGCAGCAGATCCTCTTTGAAAAACGACTTTCAACCATGGCCCAAATTCCGTTATGTTTATGGGACACGTAGGAATAAATCTCATGTGAAGCAGTTATTCCTTCAAGAAATACTTTTATTTCTGTATTTCACAAACATTTGTTGGTTCAGTCAAAATAACTCGGTTTGATTCCGCTGGAGAAAGTCAGCACCCGTTGTTGAGGCCGTCTTTAAACCCGCCTGCTCGTGTGATTTAGGTGCAGATGAAGCAGAGTGTCATCAGCATAGAAGTGAAAGTAAAGTCATAAGGAGAATATAACAGTACGGATGGATCCTCAAGGAACCGTGCAAGAAAAACAAAATGGGAAATTATTATGAAAGAGCACTAAACCAGTCTGAGGCTGTAACATAAATACCAACTACATCCTGAAGAAAGAGTAAACATTTTCAAACCAATTTCATGAAAGACAAAAAAGTAATATTGTGCATCGTTTAATTCTGTGACCGGTGGCGTAGAAGATATCGTCCTTCAAGACAAACAGCATTTTCTTTATGTTATTTTCCAGGCCACCATTCTAAATAAGAATCAGGTTAAATAAAGATTGAATGTGCGAGGTTCTGATTGGTTCCCTATGTTCTCCTGTGCAGCTTTCAGCAAGGAGCAGGAGAAGGAGAAGAACCTGGAGGACGAGCGCAGCGTCCCCCAGTCGGCCTTCCTGGGCCCCACGCTGTGGGACAAGACGCTGCCCTACGACGGAGACTCCTTCCAGCTGGAGTACATGGACCTGGAGGAGTTCCTGTCCGAGAACGGCATCTCCTCCAGCGCCTCGCAGCACCACCACAGCCAGCACCACCACAACCAGCACCACCACAGTCAGCACCACCACAGCCAGCACCACCACAGCCAGCACCACCCGCTCGCTCCGCCGCGGCAGTCGCCGGTCATGTCCCAAGCCCCGCCCACGCCCACGCCCTCGGTGATGGACCTCAGCAACCACGCCTCCACCTCCGTACACACCAGCGTCGTCGCTCTGAACTGCCTGCACGGCAGCCCGGCGAGAGCAGGTAGCAGAAACACACGACTCATTTCACGCAAATCATTTCACACAAATCATTTCACACAAATCATTTCACACAAATCATTTCACACAAATCATTTCACATGTTTCATTTTCCATGTTTCACCTCAGTTGAAGGTGGTGTTTTACCTCATTTACGGTAGTTCACCGTGTTCTAAACCATGCGGCTGTGGTTTGGACATGTTTCCTTCTATGCAGATGATCATTGTTTTATATTCATTTCTGTATTTCACAAACATTTGTTGGTTCAGTGAAAATAATTCGGTTTGATTCCGCTGGAGAAAGTCAGCACTCGTTCTTGAGGCCGTCTTTAAATCCGGCTGCTCGTGTGATTTAGGTGCAGATGAAGCAGAGTGTCATCAGCGTAGAAGTGAAGGGAAAGTCATAAGGAGAATATAACAGTACGGATGGATCCTCAAGGAACTGTGCAAGAAATACAAAATATGAAATTATTATGAAAGAGCACTAAACCAGTCTGAGGCTGTAACATAAATACCAACTACATCCTGAAGACAGGTCATCTCAACATGTTAGAGGTGTTTCATTTACTGTGTCATCAAAGCGGTGATCTTTGATTGGTCCGAGAGGAACCATGTGTGAGGACCTAGGATGGATCCTTGAGGAACCTCACATGAGATTCCAGCTATTGAGGATGAGAAATTGAACATTGACAAAACATTTATGCAGATTTAATGTTCACTGTGATCGATTACAGACTTCAGAGGCCAAGCGGACATATTTAAATTGTTTGTTTTTGTCCTAAACCCAAGATATGAATCATAAGAGTTGTTCCAGTATTTTCCTGTCAATTAACCAATCAATGCTTTGATTAATTGACTTCCAAGAGACTCCTTATTGACTTTCACACCATACAAATATGAATGGAAGCCAATAGGTGCCTCGACCTAAAACTTGTTTCCTTTCAAACTTCCCCTGCTCTTCTATTGGCTGAAGAACTATTTATCTTTGAACTGAAATCCAGGCTTTGTTTCATCAGTAAGAGAAGCTTCAGAGTGAGTTCTCCTCTTCGCTACTGGAGGAAGAGTAATCCTTCTCTCTGGTGATGAGTCGTAGCTAAAGCCGGAGGAAGGAAGTCCTTTTAGCTGAGATGGACGAGCAGAAAACAGGCAGGGGGCGGGATCTGGTCTTTGTTTAGAAAAATCAATCGGCTGAGTGTTAAAATATCTCACAGGAGGAGGACTCAGTCCACATGAGTCCACATGAGTCCACATGAGTCCACGTGAGTTCACATGAGTTCAGCTTCAGGGTGGAAGGATTTCTGCTCGTCAGGTACGAGTTGCTTTAATCTGTCAGCGCTGCAGGAACAAAGTCTCCTGGTTTATATTCCACAATCTAAAACTCTCAAACACACGATGTGTATTTTAAAGGCTGACTACAGGAGACCAGATATATTTTAATATTATTAATTTAATCGATCGATATACAACATGCTGTTTTGATGCTGACTACATTGTGTACGGCAAGCTGACGTTGAAAGTCGGGCTCGTTTATGGAGTTTGTACTTCCTGGCTGATCGGATAGTTCCTGATTTAAACAAAGATCTCGTACGGCTGCTTGTGTGAAGACAATATTTGAAGGAACATCGTGGAGCATTTAAGGGAATACATGAATCTATCTATGGCAGAAATGGAATATAATATTATTAAGTATGTTTTCTTTCATGTTTGATAACCTGAAAATAAGAATTGTTGTGTTTTCGTTGAACCAGGAGACAACCTTCGGTTCTTTAACCCTCTGGGGTCTAAGGGCATTTTCACGATTTTTACAAATTTTCTTAAATTCACCTTTAAAGGTACTTGCATATGAAACATAACCATGTGTTGTAAATGATAATGTGCAGAACAATCTCAGCTATCTATATAACGAGGCACCAATTGTCCTAAGACACTGTGTAAAGAGATAATTTGTCCATTGGTTAGTTTCATACTAAAAATGTTGATGGACACATGAATCCACAAATGACGGTAAGAGGCGGAGCTCGAAGCCCACGAATCACACGACACGTCGATGCTCCTGGCTCGCTGTGTGACTCACGTACGATCTCGTGAGAACTAGGACACGGAAGTGGAGAGTCTACGGATTCTGTAGACATCTGAACCATAAATCTGTGCCGTATTATCGCGGAGCAATTAATTTAAACATCGAGTAAACACCACGAAAACGCACCGCCGCATCCGTCGACCCCAGAGAGTTAAAGGGAAGTCAAAGCTTCATGTGTTAAAGCTGCATTCTCTCTCCTGACCACCAGGGGGCGACTCCTCTGGTTGTATAGAAGTCAAAGCTTCATGTCTTAAAGCTGCATTCTCTCTCCTGACCACCAGGGGGGCGACTCCTCTGGTTGTATAGAAGTCAAAGCTTCATGTGTTAAAGCTGCATTCTCTCTCCTGACCACCAGGGGGCGACTCCTCAGGTTGTATAGAAGTCAAAGCTTCATGTGTTAAAGCTGCATTCTCTCTCCTGACCACCAGGGGGCGACTCCTCTGGTTGTATAGAAGTCTATAGAAAATGACTCTACTTCTCTCTTGATTTATTCCCTCAGTAAACATTGTAAACATGAGTTTATGTCTCAATCTCTAGTTTCAAGTCTTCTTCAATAAAGCATGATGTTCATTTAGTAAATTATGGTCCATTTAGAGTCAAACAGACCATAAAGCAGGGGATGCTTTAGGGCGGGGCTACAGGGTGATTGACAGGTCTCTACATCCTCCTCAGTCCTTATATGGTCACTTCCTGTTTACTGGTTGCAGAAACGCTGTGTAACGAGTGAGCGAGGTGTCGGATTCAACACCTCGACACACGTCCTCAGCAAGAGTG
>JACSYO010000133.1:35000-76821 GCA_016806645.1 Ophiodon elongatus
ACCAGGAACTTTCAGTCGTTTCTCATGAGCTTCATCGGGGGAGTTCCAGGGAGAACTGGAAGCTCAGATGGAGTCCAACTTAGAGGAAGATCATGTGTGTGTGTGTGTGTGTGTGTGCGTGCGTGTGCGTGTGCGTGCGTGCGTGTGCGTGTGTGTGCGCGTGTGTGCGTGTGCGTGTGTGTGTGCACTCCTCCTATTCAAGCTGCAGTTCGCGGTGTTTGACCACTAGAGGGCAGAAAGTTGCATCTGTAGCTAGCAGTTTCCCCCTGCTTCCAGTCTCTATGCTAAGCTAAGCTAACCACATCCATTTATGGGGGTAATCTCACGTAACTCTCAGAAAGAATAAGAGTTAAATCATTACAACCTTTGCACCGCTGATTTGAAATATTAAACTATGAATAAAACCTTTGTCTTTGTTGCTGATTCCAGTAAAAGTTGAGGGACTCCTTTTTCACGTCTCCTCTCTCCTTCCTTCTTGTCCTTTGAGCAGGATGACAAATACTGGGCCAGGCGCAGGAAGAACAACGTGGCGGCCAAGAGGTCCCGGGACGCCCGGCGGCTCAAAGAGAACCAGATCGCCATCCGAGCCTCGTTCCTGGAGAAGGAGAACTCGGCTCTGAGGCGCGAGGTGTCCGAGCTGAGGAAGGAGCTCGGACGCACCAAGAGCGTCCTGGCCAAGTACGAGGCCCAGCACGGGCCTCTGTGAGGACGCACACATACAGATATATGAATATATATATACGTATATATATACACAACAACACTCCTCCTGAGCCACCAGCGACCCTCCTGTAACTCCTCCTCCTCGTCTGAGGGGTCGAGACGACCGTTTGACGACCAATCAGATAGCATCTCATTTCCCCCGTTTCAATCTTTTCTTCTTCTCTTGGTTCCAACTGAAGACGTCGAGCTTTAAAAACACAGCTAGTCTCCACCGAGCCCACAAGGGGGAGCGAGGACTTTGTTGGGGACGATTCTCACGTCTTCACGAGACCCCCGGCTTAATCAGGACTATTAAACACTGTTGGGCCGTCTGGCTCCTCCCACCTTTGACCTCTGGCCCCGCCTCCCCCCAGTGTACGATACAAAGGCACTTTAGAACCGCCGACGCCTCGCTAACGACTCCCCCTCAGAGACCCCCTCCACCACCACCACCCCTCACACACACCCCCACCCCCCGTGTGCAGGTGTTGTTCCCACAATGCACCTGTCCACATGAACATACCTGAAGTGTGCCGCCTCTCGCTGCTCTGCTATTGGTCAGTCAGCATCTGTCCATCGTCATGTTCATGGAAAGTGAAAATATATAAAAAATACAAAGAAAACATAACTTGAAGATGAACTCTCTGATTTTCAAAATGTCACAAAAAAACTCGCAACTCTCGAAAATCTGTTAATTTATTTATTCGCCCAAAATATTCAAATTTACCCCCAAATGTTTTTTGTTAAAATCATCAAATGTGCTGCAACAACGTCAGCAAATATTTCTTTAAATATACAAAAAGTTCAGGAACACTTTGAGTTTGTGTTTGGGGCCCCTGGTGGACCCTAGTGGATCCTAGTGGACCCTGGTAGCCCCTGGTGGACCCTAGTGGATCCTAGTGGACCCTGGTAGCCCCTGGTGGACCCTAGTGGATCCTAGTGGATCCTAGTGGACCCTGGTAGCCCCTGGTGGACCCTAGTGGACCCTAGTGGATCCTAGTGGATCCTAGTGGACCCTGGTAGCCCCTGGTGGACGCTGGTGGATCCTAGTGGATCCTAGTGGACCCTGGTAGCCCCTGGTGGATCCTAGTGGATCCTAGTGGATTCTAGTGGATCCTAGTGGACCCTGGTAGCCCCTGGTGGACCCTGGTGGATCCTAGTGGATCCTAGTGGACCCTAGTGGATTCTAGTGGATCCTAGTGGACCCTGGTGGATTCTAGTGGATCCTAGTGGACCCTGGAGGACCCTGGTGGATCCTAATGGACCCTGGTGGACCCTAGTGGACCCTAGTGGACCCTGGAGGACCCTGGTGGATCCTAATGGATCCTAATGGACCCTGGTGGACCCTAGTGGACCCTAGTGGACCCTGGTGGACCCTGGACCCTGACAATGTGTTGACGTGCACCAGCTGTAAGAGAAAGTCTTCTAACGCGTCAACGATTGAGTTTTTTTTGCTAAAACAGAATTTCTGAAACGAGGCCCCTCGAAATATAAAAGATCTCAAAACTCTTCATTCAAAACGATATCAACTTTTCTAAAATAGTATTTTTGCATCACAACTTTACACAGAAACACTTTAAAGAAGTTTACAACACTTTGTAGCTAATTACTAAAAACTATTATCCTTTTCATTTGTATCATGCTGTAAATACAAACATAAATATAATTACTTCTTTCTTAATACTCATAAATTATTAACAGTATGAAACTCTAGCTGAACATGAAAGTAGTTTATTAGTATTTAACTGTAAACTAAATACACACCAAAGAGCAGAGCGGGTACAGGTGTTTCCACAGGTGCATTCTGGGAAATTGAGTTTTATTTCAACGGCAGCGTTTAACAATACAGATGCTTTTAGTCCTGAATGATGAACGTAGACGATGAGAAATTAATGAGTTAGAATGTAGAGCTGTTCAACAGTCAGCTTCAATAACAACAACAAAACAACTAAACAACTAAACAACAAAACAACAAAACAACAAAACAACAAAACATCAAAACAACAAAACAACAAAACGTTTCAGTTGTTGTTTTATTGCAAATTGATAAAAACTGATAACTTGTGAGACGATATTGTTTTGATCTCTCGGTGTGTTAAATGTGAACGTTCTCCAGTTTGAGGTTCTCCAGTTTGAGGTTCTCTAGTTTGAGGTTCTCTAGTTTGAGGTTCTCCTGATCGTTCTCCTGCTGTGAGAACGAAGCAGAGAACGTTTGTCTTCGCGTTGAGGACGTCTCTCTGTTTTCGTCCCCGTTGGTTAAAGATAATGTTTCATAAATGTCGCTGCAAAAGAAAAGCATTTAACAAACTATTGATTTATGTCCTCAAACTGTTTTAAAAATGTTATTTTTCTTGAAGCTCAGAAGTTGATATATATTAATATTTCTCAAACCACACAGAAATAATTTAAATATTAATTAAATATACATTTTTATTCACCATAGAAACACAATAGACGGTTCCTGAAGTCTTTGGCATGAACTTAATTTCATTTATTTTTTTAACTTATATTTAATTTGTTTTTACTTTATTATGTTTTTTTATTTTACTTAAAAAACATTTTTTATCAAATTAAATTTTTCCGTAATTATTTTTTATTTTTTCACTTCATTATTTAATTTTTTAAACTTTATGTTTTTAAATATTATTTTATTTGTTTAAGTTCATGCCCCCCCGATGGTCGAGTGAGACATGAATGTAAACCTGAAGCTGTGTTGGGTGTCGTCTACTGTGGATTCACTTTAATACTCTTTACTACAGACCAAAAGAATATAAAGGATATACTGATATATAAATATATATATTAAAGGTTTTAATGTTTATACAGAGATATGTTTTTTTTGTACAGTCTGTTTTCCTACATAGATATTTCCTGTGTATTTTGGAAGGGTTACATAGATATTATTCATATAGATATATTCTGAAATATTAGGAATGGGCATTACAGAACTTTCCCTCCCTGCGTAGTTAAAATACCTCAAAGCCTCCGTCACACTGAGCAGGTGTTCCTACGGGAACGTTCTCACCGCCTGGAGCCGCTTCATTTTATATGCCTTTCCTTCGCTGTGTTTTCTCTTTTCTGTTTGTTCAAAGAGATTTTTGTCCTTGATTATGTTTCTCATGATGAAAATAAACGAATAAAGGTTCAAATCCAGTTTTTGTCTCAGTTTTTCTTCTCGTCTGGATGTTTTACTTTCTGCTTTAAAACGCAGTTCAAAATACTTTGATACAATAAAATAATTAAAATGAGATTTTAAAAACTACATGATATTACATATAACAAATATAATATATATATAAAAATATATATTATATATATAACATTTATAAAAATATAAAACAATATAATATATATATATATAACTATATATATGATGTAATATATATATAAAACATTTATAAAAATCTAAAACAATATATATATATATATATATATATATATAATAAATTATATATATATATAACAAATATAACATCTTATAACATGATGCAACAAAATAAATAATAACATGTCTTTAAACATAAACCTTTAGCTGATTATTACAAAATCAATTAACTACTTACTTATATTCATAATGACAGAATGTTGATTGTAAATATGAATTTAGATGCAGATTTATTCATACATCATTATGATTTTTTGACGTAATCATTACGCTTTAATCAGTTTAATAATAATCCAGAGTTACATTACTTTTACATGATAAAATAAAAATTTATAAAAAAACAACCAAACTAAAAGAAGTTTAAAAACATTTAGCTTTTAATTTCTCGTTTGAACAGATTTAATAGAAAACATGTAATTAAAATTGCCTTTTAGATGTTTTTTGAATAGCTCATGATTATCACTCACCAGCAGGGGGCAGCACCTCCCTGCAGACGGAATCATTATTCTCACATTTATCCATTTCCTGTTTAATGATTATTCCTCTACTTCAGTACCACACGAGAGAACTATGGAAATATTATCAATAGATATAAAATGTAACTTATAACACAACATGTTAGGTTTTAACTTCAATCAAGTTGTTTAAAAAGTCTTCTGAAAAAAAAGAATTATGAATAAATACAAGAGGGATGATTGTTATAATTAAAAACAAGTTGAGATAATATTCTTCAATATCTGATTAATCGAAAGACTGATATCTGTTATTAAAACACACCTGCACCTTGTTATGTAAATATTATTTCCTTCTCCACTCTGTAACATCAGCATCACTTTATTGTGTTATTTATTAATAAATAAATAAATAAACCACAAACACATAAATACCGACACTGTTTGTTTCCAGATAATTTCTCCACTATAGAAACGAACAATAATATTTAATAATTCTACTTGTTTCACTGTTAGCTGCAGATTATTCAAACTAATAATAATAATAATAATAATAATAATAATAATAATGATAATAATAATAGTAATAATGATAATAATAATGATAATGATAATAATAATAATAATGATGATAATAATAATGATATTAATAATAATAATAATAATGATAGTAATAATAATAATGATAATAATAATAATAATGATAATAATAATATAATAATATACTAATAATAATAATAATAATGATAATAATAATATAATAATAATAATAATTCCCACTTTCCTTCTTTTCCTTTAAAACCCGACCTGTTGTGAGACTGTGACATTCTGTGATATTGCCTCTTGATGATTAATAACCTCGCGGCTCGTTCCACTCGTCTCATGTTTCAGCTCTTTATTGCTCCACTAAGTTGATATTGAGGTTGCGTAATACCATTTCCTCAAAGTGAAAGGGAGCAGATTAGGATGGTCTGCTAATCCCACCGGTCCACAGCGTCACGCGCTGGCGGCGGAGATCTTTTTAGTGCCGCTTTAAAACCTGACGGGTCCTGATGTATGAAAATAAAAAGTCCTGAAGCCGCAGGACGTGTTGGAGTCGTGTTTCCCTCCAAAGACGAATACGACACGTTGTTCACTTCTTCAAATCATCTTTTCTTCAAAGATCTTTCTGTTTTTCATCAGTTAAATTAAATCTTAATGCACCTTTTAAAAGTTCTGGTCACATTCTTGTCTCTACAGATAATAAAAATGTTATTAAACAGTTTTTAATCTGTTGCATTTTAGATTAGTGTTGAGCAGCATCTATTAATAATAATATAATATAATATAATAATAATAAATCAGTCTGGAGACCGGTTTCACATCGTGACGTTAAAGAGCTGGAGGAAGAGGAGGAAGAAGAGGAAGAGGAGGAAGAAGGAGGAATTTAAAATGAGTCAACATGGGACTCGACCAGCGGTCACCTGGGTGAAAGTCCTGTGTTTGTTTGACTGTGATGTGAAACGTTAAAAAACAAACGTTAATCTGGGAGAAAATACAAGGAAGCAGGTTTATGCTTCATGTAATGTCTGATGATGTCTGACCTCCACGAAGGTCACCCTGACCTCCACGAAGGTCACCCTGACCTCCACGAAGGTCACCCTGACCGCCACGAAGGTCACCCTGACCGCCACGAAGGTCACCCTGACCTCTGTGAAGTAAACTACTTAACGTTCATGTTATGGGTATAAAGGTTCTGACGTGTCACATGACTTCATTTTATTTCAGCAGGTCAAGAAATACAGAAACACGATGAAATGACTGAATGAAGTTTTATTGTATTTTTATTAGTTTATTGTCCGTTTGAGGCTGCAGGTGTGAAGAAGCTCTCTTCTCTTTGTTATGATGACGGAATGAATTCTTCCCAATAAACAAACGTGATAAACACAAACACCTGTTTTCTTCTCAAAACCAAACTCACGTTTTCTCACTGAAAGGATTGTTTTCAAATCAGCGCCGAATGAATTTTAAATTAACTTTAACGTGAGAAAACAAAACGTCCAAACTCTTTGTTCGCTGTAAAAAGTATGAAGATGAAACCGGTTTGTTTTAGTCTCATTTATAGTTCACCACCACAACACGTTCATATTTACATCTTGTATGCACAACAGCGGTTAAAGATTCTGTTCATGAATGTTCAAACTGCTGCTTCCGCCTCCGGAGCCCGGAGTCCTGAGCCCGGAACCCGGAGTCCTGAGCCCGGAGTCCTGAGCCCGGAGCCTGAGCCGAGTCCGAGCGTGAGCAGTCCTGAGCCACCCGAGTCCTGAGCCCGAGTCTGCCCGGAACCCGGAGTCCTGAGCCCGGAGTCCTGAGCCCGGAGTCCTGAGCCCGGAGTCCTGAGCAGATCTCTGTAGGTGTTTTAGTTTTAAGCTCTCTCTCTGATGGAGTCCCTCGGATCAGCTCTGGTTCTCTCGTCCGGGCTTCGGTCAGATCTCCGGGCGTTGCGTGCCGCGATGGAGAGCCCGGTCGCTGAGCCTCATGTCGGCTTCAGGCCTGAACACGACCACTTCTCAGCCTGTAGACGACCTGCAGCTTACGCAACCCTCCCCGCGGACACACACACAGCTCAGGGCAAAGACAAACACATAACACACATCCTAATACTCTGCGGCGGGCGCCATATAATCCACAAACATGGAATATGAAGAGGGGGTGGGTAATTGTGCAATTCATATTATGGACGGGACGCAGCCATTGGTGGGTTGCTCATCTGGCTGTGTGCGGCTTTTTTTTATGTAAGAGGATTTGTGCTCTGCGGCACGAGTCCTCCAAAGACTCAGGGTCGGATCATCCGTCGGACGGCGCCACAGCCAATGAGCAGCGGCGGCGGGCTGACGTGGGAGGCGGCCTGACGTGGGAGGCGAGAGTCTTTTGGGTCCGGGAGGATTTGGTGGATTCAGGAAGGAAGAGATTAGTTTGCCATTTGTGTGCACGGAACAAGTGTCATGTAGAACCAGAGAGGGGAGAAGAATCTGTTCTGGACTCAAACCCACGGGACCGCTTGGAGCCGCTGATCCCAGAAGGTAGACTCTGAAGCGTCCCCAGATCCAGAAAGGTCCCCCAAAGACAAATGAACCTGCCATCTGATCCCAGGTCGTCTTTGTTTGTGATAATGTGATGAAAACATTCAGGAATTAAAACTTAAAACAGGTGTTAACACTCACTTTATAAGAGAACATTCTCATTTCATCAAATCACCAGAAACCAGCTGACATTCTACCATTAAACAACACCTCCGTCCCAGTTGGACACACAGCAGGTCCTCATGAGTCCTCATGAGTCCAGATGTCCAGATGTCTCCAGATGTTTCCAGATGTCTCCAGATGTTTCCAGATGTCTCCAGATGTCTGCAGATGTCTCCAGATGTCTGCAGATGTCTGCAGATGTCCCAGCAGATGGTTCAGTGAACTGGTTCAAGTCAGACTTGTTGTCTCGTGTCTCGTAAGCCCAGATGCTGCAGGACACTGAAATGAATCAATGAATCATTGCAGGATGTCTCTGGGTCCTCGGCAGCCTCTGATTCAGGCTTCAGGCTGATTCAGGATTCAGGAGGTTAAGGGGCTTCTGGGAGTTTTTTCAGCAGGTTTGTCCGAGTCCCTAAAAAACATGAAAAACAAACAAACATGTATTAACTTTGAGCAAATTAACTTTCCTCCATCTCTTCTCATGAAGCTCGACGCCCAGAGTTCATTCCTGGCTTCAGAAAGGAACTTCAACTGTGATCGTCTTGTGGAAGAAAATATTTAAACATCTTTCTGTGATTCAAATAACAGATTCAGACGACTTTAATGTTCTCTGTCTGTCCGTCGTCCACCGGACTGAAACCTCTCAACGACCCTTTGATGGGTTGATGCAGACATTCATGGTCCCTGAGGATGAACCCTACTGACGTTAATGACTTCTCCTCCCGTCATCTGGTCACTTTTAATTTGACCTCTACTTTGAGAACTGATGATGTCCTCATCACTTCTCTCTGAGAGAAGCACAGATTAAGTTTCCTCCGTGTTGTGGTGTCTCAGTTGGAGGATTTCCCTCCAAACAAACATCCGCTGAGTGTCTCTATCAGCTTCTTTTAACACCATCCAACAAATCTGTTAACGCCAACATCTGCCTACAGGCGTAAACCTTAACCCCCCGAGAGGCCACCGCGGGGTTAGTCCCATCGCCCGGCATACGTCAACGTGATGAGTCCGTCCAGTCATTATTCCCCTGTCCAGTGAGGGTTTATGAAGGAAGTGGGGGAGGGGGATTGGGGGGTCAGGCAGCGGATTTACTGGCTGATTCAGACCTTCATGAAGCCGGACGAAGAGCTTAGAGTCTGGGACCTCAGGGTCCAGAGTTTGGGGGGAGGGGAGCTGGTTTCTACATGTCTTACCGGAGCTTCACCGCTTCATAACCTTCAAGAGAAACACGGAGACTTTCAAAAACAATCATACGGTGGTTTTTGAAGATACATCAGCCGTGTCGTCTGTTGGTTGGTCCACCACTTTGGTCCAGACTGAACTAAGATTTAATTGGTTTCAGATATTCATAGTCTCCAGAGGATTTAACCCTAAAGTTGGTCTTCTGACTTTAAAACTATTACATTCAGAAAGTCAGACTGAAACATCTCATGGACGATGTTTTACAATTATTTAGCACCAACAGAGTGAAATTACGTTTACATTCTGAAATGTGTTTAGCCAGTTGTGTTTTGTGCGTTATGTCCGACGGTATGTGTAGACGTGCCGTGCTTGTCTTCTGCGTGGTCGGGGTGGACGGTGGGGTCACAAAGGTCAGGACTTTGACTCTGGAGACTCAGAGTTGGTGTTCAAGCGACAAAAGCATTTTGAATTAGATTTGAATCTAAGGAGGTTAGAAAAAGGTTGTGATGTAAAATCAAATACCTTCCAAACTAAAGACGTTCCCATCAGCCTCGGCTGTACTTCTGTCAACCAATATCTAATCTGTAAAATGTGAGGAAATGTCTGTTGGATTGATATGTCTTGAAATTATGAAAAAGCAATACCAGATTCTTTGAGTTTCAACTTCTAAACTTGTGTTTTTATTTGGGAAAACTCTGATTCTTTGATGGCCGGGATTGTTCCGGTAGTGTTTTGTTGGTTCACACTGAAACTGTAAAATAAAGAGTTCTGCAAGCCATAAATTCTGAGGACGTTTTTCATTGGTTCCCATTCGAGATTCCTTCTTTTCAGCTCTTGCGTGATTGAGACTAAAGTTTTCTTTGGTTCCAAACACTGAGGTTCAACCCTCAGTGAGACTGTTTCCTCCACGTGATGCTTCTCCTTTGTGAGAGTGAAAGTTTCCACCAGCTGTTCCAGTGAGAGCATCTATACCATCTGTTTACAGCATCCAGGGGCCATGTGCCGGGCGTAAAGCTGCATTTAGACGGCTTTACATAAGGTTTAAAATGATTTACACGAAACATCCAGACCACGTCGGTCTCACAATGTTCCGACTGTGTAAGTAATTATCTTTTTTTGTAGAATTCAGTGTGAACAGAACACAAGCAGCTGTGTTTAGGGCGGCCGAGACGTACACGACAGTTGACTTGAACATCGTCACATGTTGGAAACTAAAGCTTGTGTGTGTGAGTTCATTTACAAATCTACATCTTCTGAGCAGGAGTTGAACTTTCAGAACAAAAAGAAACATTGGTAATTATCCGCTACACATGATCTGTTCACATCTTTATCTCTGTGCATTAATCATACTAGAGACAGGAGTTCATGTTCTCTCTCAGACCTGCAGTTAAAGATTTACTCTGTTTTTATTTACACAACCTTTCCCTAACTTTAACTGAGTGTTTTAGTTTCCTAACCATAACCATAACTTAACCATAGTTTATTTCCCATAAAAAAAGTACCTTTCTCTAACTATAATCATACTCTTGAAAGCAAGAAATTTAAAAACATAGGCAGAAGACTCTTGTCTGGTAATATGTTTGAATAAAATCAAACTGAAAACGGTTTGGTAAAAAATCTCGAGCTATTTATCGAAACCTCCGTATTTGTTTTTTTAAGAATTCAGTGTCGAAAACAGCAAAGCACTTATTTTGCTTAGCTCTTATTTTTCTTGTGATTAAATATTTACACATTCAGATCAGAATTTTTTGCATAATTAATGTACATTTTCATATACAGAATGAAGACAGGTGGATAAATGGGTCTAACAAACACGGGACTTTCACCCGGGAGACCACTGTTTGTGTCCCATGTTAAACCTCAATTACACATTTACTTATTCTATGTTATATAAAGTACTTTACTTATTCCATGTGCGTAATGCAGGCTGCGTAGCTGAAGTTACATAACTAATGTACTTATTTTAACCCAAACCTCGATCTTTTCCTAAATCTAAGTGACGTCAAAGGGTCCCGACCAGCTGTCAGCTGGGAAAGATATTAAAGTATAATCTTTGTATCAGTACTGAAGTTAAGGTCTTGTACTGGCGTTGTTTTAAAAGCATTTAAAAGAAACACCAGGCCGTCAACATTTCATTTATCCAAACCACCGATAGAAACATCAGGTTTTAGAGACAGTCCTAAAATATCAGAGAGCAAAAGTTTCTGTCATTTTGCAACAATTTTTAACAATTAAACACTAGTCTGTCGGAGCTCGTAGACGACAGGAGAACTGTCTTACCGCAATAAAAATAAATAAACCTACTTTTCATTTGATGTCGACAGATCAGCGACCAACTAATTAATCAGGTTTTGATTTGCTGTTAATCTGATTATAACAGAAAGGGACCAATTAGCTGCTCGGACCCGGTCGCCGTGCCGACGGCCCGGATCTGGGTCGAGCACTCAGACACATATCAGTAATAATTGATTTCCATGCATTTGCTAATGCGTAATGGATTACAGTTGCAACATGCACGACATGTACCGTATGTACGGGACAAACAGATGCCCTTGACGCACAATGAACAGTAATATCTCAACACGGATGTTCACATGCAGGACGACTGGCCAGATGTGGGTTTTTTAGAGAGAAATACTCATCTCTATGTTGGTAAGTTTAGTTTTTCATTTACATTGACGTAGTTTTGTTCTTGTTTTGAAGCATCTGGAGCAACTGGACTGATAAATATAAGTGTTTTCCTTTTTGTTGTTAGTTATGAAATCATTGTTTCATAGCTGAAGTTGATGATGTTAAGCAGATGTGTCAGTTTTACCCATAAAAGCCCACCGGCCCACACTTCACACACAAACATCCATGAGCCACAATTCATCCATAACCATGAGCTGAACTCATTCTAGTCTCCAGCAAATGACAAAGATTTAAGATAAATGCATAAAGCTTAAAATAAACAGCATAATTTGGGGGAAACCAATTTCTCGGTCCCCGTAAGGCAGGAGTCCTCACGATGTGATGTTGTTTCTGGTGTCCCCACGACGTCACGTTGAGTCCCCTAAACGTCACGTTGAGTCCCCTAAACGTCACGTTGAGTCCCCTAAACGTCACGTTGAGTAAAGTTGAGTCCCCTAAACGTCACGTTGAGTCCCCATGACGTCACGTTGAATAAAGTTGAGTCCCCTAAACGTCACGTTGAGTCCCCACGACGTCAGTGGTCCATAGGTTTTAGACAATAAGTTAATTAAAGATAAGTTGATTATTGAATGTAATAAGTAAAAAATGTATTACCATTTTAATAACTGATTTCCTGTTTAAGTCATTTCTTAAAACAAGTGTAAATGTGATGGATTTGATTGTCACCATGCGCTGTCTTTTTTTAGATTAAGAAATTGACTCGTCTATTTGAAATGATAATGACAACAAATATAATAATATGTTGCAGCTCTAGTAAGGTGATGTAAACCAGAGGCACTGACATACATTTTTGGGTCAGCAGAATTTAAGCTCTTAAAGATAATAAACACAATAATTGAACCATTTAAGCTTGATAAGTTATATTTGTTTTGTAGTAATATGTATTATGTTGTTACAGACTCTAGCTCGTATTTTCTTATATTCTATATTTTGGGAATCATTTTATGTTTTAGGTGTAAACTGAAGTGATAAAATAGTGACAAAATGTCACTATTGTACATTTGGTAATTGCTCTTCTTTAGGCTCATTTCTAGTTGTGTTAATAGCTGCTGGACATGTTTGCAGACGGGGGGAGGGTGGGGGGGTCTTGGGGGGTGGGGGGGGTGGTGTAGTAGGGGGGGGGGGGGGGCGGGTTATACGAAGTTTGGGGTGAACTCTTCTGGCTGCTTACCTCCTGCTGACCCGCTCAGCAGCTCTTCCATCACATCCAGATGTTAGAAAGTAAAAATAAAGAGTCCAGAACTAAAAACACAGTACTTCATGGTTCCCCTCCTCCTCTTCCTCAGACCAGGGTGCTCCTCTTCTCCCTCTCTCTCTCTCTCTCCCTCTCCCTCTCTCTCTCCCTCTCTCTCTCCCTCTCTCCTCGGTCCCGGCTCAGGTCCGGCGTCGGCAGCTCGCCGTGGCCCGCCGCGGTGCTGGGCTCGTAGCGGGCCGAGGCGGGGGAGTTCTGCATGACCACCAGGCGGATGGGCGACTGGCTGGGCGGCGGCGGCGCGGCGTCGGGGGCGTACTCCTTGGTGGGGTCTTTGCCCCGGCAGTCGTACAGGATGCAGGAGATGAGGAAGACCAGGAGCAGGATGACATAGCTGGCGACCAGGATGATGAGGTTCAAGGTGACGGGGTCAATCTCCAGGTAGAATTCCATGAAACCCATGGCGCCGCTTCATATCTCGCCCCGGAGTCCAGAGGCACGACGGGTAAAATCAGCAAAGGGAGAGAATATGGGGACGAGAGGAAAGAGAGGTGGCAGATAAAGACTGTGATGGACAGCTGGCCGCTCAGAGAGAGAAAGAGCAAAAGACTGAGCGCAGAGATGAAAGAGAGGATGAGAGAGAGAGAGAGAGGCCAGACGGGACGGGGAGCTTTGAGCTTTAATCCTCGCTGCTCCTCCAACCTTGAATTTCAGCAGCCAATGATTAAAGCTGCTCAGTTTTAATAACTTAAGCCACCATTTTGATTTTCCCAACCGCACAGCGACAAGATGGAGGAAGGGGACTTGAACCGCACACCTGTCAGCTTGCCACCAGCGTCACTTTGGGGATTTTGGGAGTCACGTAACACGTATTAAACAACTGCTTTATTACGTCACTCTGACGGGTTCTGTTCTTACATTTGAAATCAAATTAGTTTGAAAGCACATCAGGTCACAGGACCGGCTGCGGTCTCGACTCAAAACATGCAATTTTATGAATATTGCCGTTAGCATGTTAGCATGTTAGCACAACTCGAGGGTTTTTATTACAACAAATGCATCTTCTCGAAATCCTTACTTTGTTTAGAGAATGAAGTCAAAATATAAAGCAGAGAAAAGTTTATTATGTGGCTGATCACTTATTGCTTCACATTATAAATAATTATTATACATTTACACCAAGTAGTATTTCAGTACTATTTTATTCCCTTACGTTTGTAATTTGTATTATTTGTAAATAACAATAAATTCACTCCTTCGGGTTATTATTGTTTAGTTTAACCTTTGATAATAACTCTCTCTCTCTCTCACGGTTTGTTATTGATGATTGATGATCGTATAAGAATAAACTCACAATTACACAATTTTGTTTAAATTCTGATGCCCCATAAATGTATTTCATGATGAAACAGATGGTTTCACATAATATAAATAATAATAATATAAAGTTCTGTAACAGAAACGCGGACTACAAACAGACGACTGTAGTTTTAGTAGTTTTATTAAGTAAAATGAAGAACAATAGTCACTGTAGTAGAAAATAAAACATTAGAGAATATTATAATATTTTGAGTAAAAGAAAAAAGTATATTTTTTATGTTGAGACATTTTAAATTTCAGTCATGACCTCAAACATTATGTAAATTATTTAGTTTAACTTCAATAAGTTGCTTATTCGTCCTCAGAAAAGATGATTTTATGATGAAGAATCAAAGGAAACTTCTCGTAATATATGAACTCTGATACAACGTTACGTTTCTGTAATTTGTTTTATGTTTTCAGAAAATAACAACTTTCTTTTTCTCGTAGATTTTTGTTTTCATTTGGGAAATATTATTACTTTTGACTGCATTTTCTTTTTTGTGTTTTTTGGGAACTGTTCTTTATGTTACTGATGAAGATAGTAACATATTACTTTTGCCTGTATTTTCTTTTGGTTTGGGGTTTTCCAGCTGAACGTGGGATAGTTTTTGTTTGCTGATACGACAGTCGCACTAATTGATCCGTTATTGTGTATTGTTCTTGCTATGTTTTGATTATTTTCTGGAGCCTTTAATAAACATTAATTTTGGGTCTGAATACGCCGGCTTATGTTCCTTTCTTAACGACCAGATAGAGACATAACAAATGACAAAGAATGAACCTTAGAAACAAGAACTTTTTTGTTTACATATTTTCTTTATTTTGTTATTGACACGACCTCTTGACCCGGTGAGGCTGCGCAGAGAGGAAGACTGAGATCAAATAAATGATGCAGTGAAACAAAGTAAATACCTTCATGAGGGCGTTTTTGGAAGTTTTAATTGAGGTAAAACTATATGTTTAGAGAGACCTGTGAACGGTGCAGAACCAAACACCCGCAGTTATTAACAAAACCACTTCGTTAGCTTTCAGGAAAAACTTCTTTGTTGGGCTTAAAAGAAGTTTGTAAAGTAAGAAAAACATAATAGCGTCGCATAAAGACTGGAAAGAAACCAAAGTGTGAAAACTAAAATCCAACAATGAAGAATGTCAAAGTATTTACGATATTATGAATAGCAAAGCTTTTGATATCCTACTTTCAGTAGAACTTCAGTTTCTCTTTCTAGCAAGTTTTAATATTTTTAATATTTGAAAGCTTCTGAATTTTAAATCAGACACATGGGACACAAAAATAGTTTATTACTGAAATTAATACATCTAAAGGAGAGGTCATCAAAAGTAAGAGGAACCAATAGGAACCAATGGGAACTAATAGGAACCAATGGGAACCAATGGGAACCAAGAGGAACCAATAGGAACCCAGAGGAACCAATGGGAACCAAGAGGAACCAATGGGAACCAATGGGAACCAACAGAAACCAATAGAAACCAAGATGAACCAATGGGAACCAATGGGAACCAAGAGAAACCAATAGAAACCAAGAGGAACCAATGGGAACCAATGGGAACCAAGAGAAACCAATAGAAACCAAGGGGAACCAATAGGAACCAATGGGAACCAAGAGGAACCAATGGGAACCAAGAGGAACCAATGGGAACCAAGAGGAACTAGTAGGAAACAATAGGAACCAATAGGAAGCAATGGGAACCAATGGGAACCAAGAGGAACCAATGGGAACCAAGAGGAACAAAGAGGAACCAATAGGAACCAAGAGGAACCAAGAGGAACCAATAGGAACCAAGAGGAACCAATGGGAACAAAGAGGAACCAAGAGGAACCAAGAGGAACCAATGGGAACAAAGAGGAACCAAGAGGAACCAATAGGAACCAAGAGGAACCAATGGGAACCAAGAGGAACCAAGAGGAACCAATGGGAACAAAGAAGAACCAAGCAGAACCAAGAGGAACCAATAGGAACCAAGAGGAACCAATGGGAACAAAGAGGAACCAAGCGGAACCAAGAGGAGCCAATAGGAACCAAGAGGAACCAATGGGAACAAAGAGGAACCAAGCGGAACCAAGAGGAGCCAATAGGAACCAAGAGGAACCAATGGGAACAAAGAGGAACCGAGAGGAACCAATAGGAACCAAGAGGAACCAAGAGGAACCAAGAGGAACCAATGGGAACAAAGAGGAACCAAGCGGAACCAAGAGGAGCCAATAGGAACCAAGAGGAACCAATGGGAACAAAGAGGAACCAAGAGGAACCAATAGAACCACTGCATGTATAGATGAGGTCATGTGACACGTTGCCGTCTGGATTAAAGCAGCTTTAAAGCCTCCACACACACAAACGCGTCGTCATGCCGACGGAGAGACTTTCTCCCTCCTGACGTCCAAACGAAACACAGAGAGATGAAAAGAGGAAATCCAGTCTCTGTAAAAAATGTTGTAAAACAACAGAATCAGGAAGTAGCTCTCGAGCAGAGAACCTCACCGTCCTGACAGCAGATGGTGAGCCGGGGAATAAAGGGAGGGGTCAAAATAACAGAGCAGCAAAAATATAGCAAAGCGGATATTAGACTTTAGAGAGAGAGGAACCCAGACAGGCTGGAGGGAGCTGCTAGTGGGATGAGATCCACATGAGATCCACATGAGATCCACATGAGATCCACATGAGATCCACATGACCCACTGAGAGAGGGATGAGATCCACATGAGATCCACATGACCCACTGAGAGAGGGATGAGATCCACATGAGATCCACATGACCCACTGAGAGAGGGATGAGATCCACATGACCCACTGAGAGGGATGAGATCCACATGAGATCCATGATCCACATGACCCACTGAGAGGGATGAGATCCACATGAGATCCACATGACCTGAGAGAGGATGAGATCCACATGAGATCCACATGAGATCCACATGAGATCCACATGAGATCCACATGACCCACTGAGAGAGGGATGAGATCCACATGAGATCCACATGACCCACTGAGAGAGGGATGAGATCCACATGAGATCCACATGACCCACTGAGAGAGGGATGAGATCCACATGAGATCCACATGAGATCCACATGACCCACTGAGAGAGGGCGGAAACCCAGGAGACTCTGGAACGGGTTCTAAAGGAAGAGACGAGGCAGAGACTAAGTCAGAAGAAATAGGTATCACCCTCAAGTCTGATTAGGTTTACTCATATATTACATTAAAAATGTATATATATATATGTATATATATATATATATATATATACATTATTTTCTCTGTGCATCATTAGACGAGTCCGTCTGTAGAAGCTCAATTCTGATGCAAAAGGAAAAGCTGAACTTCGGGATCAGGAGGACAGAATATGGATGTGAGCTCCCAGATGAAGATCAAAGACTACGACCCGTCTGAGTCACCGTCTGAACGCACGTCTGAGTCTCAACTGGTCTGAAACCCTCTGAGGCTGAAACAGTCCTCTGGGTACCTCCAGCCTCCAGAGCGGATTCTAGAGTCCTCTAAAGACCAGGAGCCCTCAGATCCTCCTCCGCTGGTTTCCAGCTCCTCACAACTTCTCAAAGAAAGAACATCGCAGCTTTTTTCCCAAACTGTGGACGATCTGACCGAAGACCTGAAGAGGATCTCTTTCTTTAATAATATCTCTTTATCTGCGTTACACAGAGATGTTTCTTTCAAATTACCTTTTAAGCATTTTAACACTTTAATGTCCAAACTCTTTTTTTTGATTATTTTAAATGTAAAATATTTTCCAGCTTATTCATCAGTTTAAATTCTTTAAAGCACACGAACAAGGTAAGTGCAAAATGCATGTTTTATTCTATCCATTATTTAATTATTTAATTATTTTCTGTTTTGACTCATTTTTAAATGTGCAGCACTTTGCTATACAAATAAAGATTATTATTATTATTATTATTATTATTATTATTTGTTTAATTATGATAAAAGCCGAAGCGTAAAGACAGAACATTCTCCCTTCCTGTGTCACTGTCCCTTTAAGGGCTCTCCCCCCCGTGGAGCTGGTTTCTTGACGTCCAGCAGCAGCTGAGATGTTGGTGTTCCTCCAGTCAGAGGAAGTGAAGTCACCTTCAGCTGAGGGCCTCGATGGCGGTCGCCAAGCTGCTGCCATTCTTCTGGAACACAATGTGGACTTCCTGCACCCCCCCCAACCCCCTGCGCCCCCTAGGCACCCACCGGACCGGGAGCTCCGGGCTCGCCCCGTCATCTCAAACCTCTAAATCCATCAGCACGCCGACGATGAGAGAAACAGATGCAGAGAAAAGGTTTGAGAGGAAAAATGGATTTCAGCCGGAGGACAGGAAGTGCCTCTCCCTGGTTCAGGGAGGCGTTCAGGGCCCTCCGAGCATTCAGAGGCCGAAGGGAGCTTCTATCACAGGATCTTCGACCGGACCCCCGAGCCCCCAACAGAACCACATCCTGCAGCCACAGCGTGACGCCTTCAGGGATCAAAACATGACTGTGATATGTTTTATATCCCTCAGATCAGTCCGATCAGCTGCAGCATCCAATCAGATACCTGATGAACAATGAGGGGGTGTGTCCAGCATCACATGACCGGCTCCAGGGTCACATGATCAGCCTGCAAATTTAAACTTGTCACTTACTTTGCTTTGTCCTTGTTGGAAATTCAGAAATTCGTTGGAAATTTGATGGAAATTCGCAAGTTGAAATTGACGTGAAATCGCAACGGATGGTTTTTGAAATGCAATGTTTTGAGTTGTTGTTTTGATTGATTTTGTTTTGATGTTGTTTGATTTTGACTTTGATGTTGTTTGATTTTGATGTTGTTGTTTGTTTGTTGAACCCTCACACATTCATCACAAACACTCCAGTGTGATGTACCTGAGGCGGGGATCGAACCCACGTGTCCTCCATGCCGGTCGGGGTCCTTCACCTCTGGACCGTCTCTGAGGGATGAGGACAAAGAACCAGGTGATGAAGAAGCTTCACCTTCATCACAGGAACTAATTCACTGAAACATTAAAACAAACAATAAAACACTTTCATGAGTTCTCATGTTTTTATTTACCTTTTAAATCACCTGAAACCTGCAGAGAAATTAATTCAGATGTTAACGAGACTTTGAGGAAGCTTCTCAGAGTCTCAGGAGCTCAGCTGGTCAAGAACCTGACCCGCATCCTGAAGGTCGATGGTTCAAGTCCCACTGGACTCCCTGGTGTGCCTCGTAGTAGTACTAGTAGTAGTAGTAGCAGCAGGAGGCACCAGGTAGGGAGGGTCAGGGTTTCCCCTCCAAACCGTCCTCACACACAGAAACACAGACGTCGTTATTTATCTTTATTTAAAGGTGAGCGGCTCAAAGTGGATGAGCTGAGAGCGTTAATGGAAACGTGTTCATGGTTTCACATGTTCACATCTCAACCGATCTCTCTCGGATCGCCAGCGATAGATCCCGTAACAAAAAAGCCCGTCCTGCTAGCTAGCTTACTAAGCTAACTAGTTTACTAAGTTAACTAGTTTACTAAGCTAACTAGCTTACTAAGCTAACTAGTTTAATAAGCTAGTTAGCTTAGTAAGCTAGCTAGCAGGACAGGCTTTTTACTGTAACTAAAACTCTGAATGTAGAAAATAACATTATGGGAATCTACACTTTAAAATGTATCGTAACAAACTGAATTATTCAATGAAGATGCCAATTTGAATTTAATTAACAGATAAATGAATTGACTGATGTATATAAGAATATATTAAGTTATGTTGTTTTTTTAAGTCAAAGACTTGAGTTTGTTCTGGATTTAAATGTCAACATGTCCAGTAATTCTGAATCACTAAGTTATGTAATGACAGAGAAGATGATCATCAACAAACACTCAGGAACTCTCCAGATGTCCCGAAACCAATCTTTACTCTCACATTATGATTCTGAATATTCACATTCATTACGGTTCAGCTGCTCATCGTTTAGGGTAAAAACACAAAATAAAAATATAAGAAGAAGCTCAACGTTGAAAACACTTCAGAACTCCGTGACACGAAGAAGAGTCACGAGAACTCTAATAAACACTCAAGTCTTATGATGGACTTTATTTATGGATCATATCAGAGTTATTGTTATGTGTGTATGGATCATATCAGCTATTGTTATTATGTATTTATTTATTATATCATTATATTTATTGATATTTCTTCTTCAGGGTTGAATGAGGCTCAGAGAGAAGCTGAACGTCCTCCAGAGTTTCTGCAGGAACGTGACGAAGATCCAGTGAGGTGATGCAACACTGCATCCCTCCCCCCCTCGTCTATGTGCCCCCCCTCGTCTATGTGCCCCCTCGTCTATGTGCCCCCTACCTCCCTCGTCTATGTGCCCCCCTCGTCTATGTGCCCCCTCATCTATGTGCCCCCGTCTATGTGCCCCCCTCGTCTATGGCCCCCTCCCCCCTCGTCTATGTGCCCCCACATTCCCAGGATGCTGCTCTCCAGTGGAGATAAAGTTAGCACTGCAGAAGTGACAACTCGTTGTAACCGTTAGCCGTCAGCACCACCGCCTCCTGCTCCCAATGCCCCCCTCTCCTCTGGCCCCCCTCTCCTCTGACCCCCCTCTCCCCTGACCCCCTCTCCCCTGACCCCCCTCCCTCTGTTTATTATCTAGCGGTGTGTCTGCAGGACGCTAGGCAACATAAACACAACTAAATATAACAGCTCTAACTTTACAGACCTGCTCTGGAAACAGAATCCTCAGAGAGTCAATTAAAAAGAAGTCTTGCGTTAAATCTTGAGTTCAATAGAATAATTATACTTATATACTTATACTTACTTATAATAAATACGTCTGAAAGGTTGACCATCAGTTAAACAGCCCAGCGTGGGAACTCTTTAATGCGGAGGAATACATTTGGATCATAGTGCACGATGGCTTAAACACACAAAGCTTCATGCGTATCAGAGAGGAACCCTGTTCCTGAGCTCAGCTCTCAGAACGCTGCTCCTCCCTCTCATGGTCTCATGGTCTCATGGTGGTCTCAAGGTCTGAGGGTCTTATTGTCTCATGGTCTCATGGTCTCATGGTGGTCTCAAGGTCTGAGGGTCTTATTGTCTCATGGTCTCATGGTGGTCTCATGGTGGCCTCATGGTCTAAGGGTCTTATTGTCTCATGGTCTCATGGTGGTCTCATGGTGGCCTCATGGTCTAAGGGTCTTATGGTCTCATGGTCTCATCGTCTTATTGTGGTCTTATGGTCTCATGGCCGGTCTCATGGTGTCATGGTCTTATTGTCTCATGGTCTCATGGTCTCATTGTCTTATTGTCTCATGGTCTCATGGCCAGTCTCATGGTCTCATGGGCTCATGGTCTTATCTTTGACTCGGTGGTGAGTTCATCCTTAAAGCTTTTTGCCTCCAAAGTTCGAGTGTTTGCAGACGATGGTAAACGTTTTCTCCCAGACGTAGTTCCTCAGAGACGATACACATCAGAGTACCGTGTCTTTATAGCTTATTCATAGAGATTCTGTACATCAACGAGCTTTGGAGGAATTCAACGAAACATCTTTAATGTCAAGAGTTGTTTTTTAAAATGAATCCGATCGTCGAGTCTATAAAATGTCTGAAGAATCGATTATTAACCTCTTCGTCTTCATAAAACAAAGTTCAGCCCCCGTCCATCGTCCATCGTCCTTTGTTCTAAACCGTCCCGGCCTCACCGCCTGCAGCGAGCACAAGTCCTCCACTTCCTGTCCCGTGAGACCTTTAGTCCGCGTGGTGCGTTCAGGTTCACGGACGTTAATCCCCTGAACCGCCAGACTTGAAGTTGACCTCCCCGGCGGCGATCAGGCCACGCAGTACCCCTGGCTGGCCAGCAGGGCGGTCTGGCTCTCCCTCCGCTTGTCCTCCTTCCTGCTCAGTCGGACCCTCCAGCAGAGGGCGCTGGACCCCAGCAGGCCCAGCCCGGCGGACAGCAGCACCAGGCCCAGCACCGAGATGGTGGACCCGTGGGAGTTGAAGGTGTACGCCACCGCCGTGACCACGACGCCGGCGATGAGGACGACCACGCCGAACGGCACGGTGCAGCGGCAGCAGGACATCTCGGCGCCGCCGGTGGCCGCCGTCAGCTGGACCTCGTTGACGTGCGGGACGCCGCGGGCCCTCCCGGCCTCGTTCCAGCTCGACTTCTCGCCGCCGCTCCTCGGGATCCTGGCGTCCGGCACCGCGACCTTACTGGCGAGGAAGAGGTGGGCCATCTCGATGCGGATGTCAGCGATCAGCCAATCACAGAGCAGCTAGCTGAGAACAGAAAACGACGGGGTTCTGTCGTATAGACACAACTACGGTGGCCAGTAAAGGACATTCGCTCATTAAACGACTGTGAGAGACAATTAAAACCAATATTAATAACTCTCGTTAAGATTTAACACACTGAAAGAACAAAACTGCTAAAAATTATATTAATACATTTGCATTTTAAGCTTGAGAATGACTCACTTTCTTGTTGTAATGCCCCAAAAAACACCAGTTATTTTTATTAATTTGATTAATGCTTATTTATGGTTTCACACAGAGTAAATAGTGTGAAGGTCCAGTTATTATTAGTCAGAATGCAGCTGCTACATTCGCTGTATTGTTTAAATATTCCTCACAAAGACGAGCGGTGACGCTCTTTAATTCATCTTCCTCCCAAAAATATGAAGTTTAAATCATGCTTTTGTTTTTCATTTTGCAGGAAAACAATCATCTTGGATCGTGAATCGTCTCTACGTGGTTTAGGAAAACAAGCCTACAAGATGAGATGGTTCCTTAAAAAACCTGAAGACATAGTTCTGGTTCCGGGACGTCCTGACTCACTTTAATGAGTCACAGATGGAGGAAGACTCAATAACCAGGATCCAGAAGAAATAAGAAGTAAAAGTCTGCAGCAGCAAAACGTGACATGAAACAAATTCACTTCAATATATTAAATATATCAAAAATAAGAAGTGAAACATAAAGTAAGTAAAGTTTCTATTATTGTGTCCACAGGCTGGTTAAGGTGGACTTGTTCTCCACCACATCAATGCTGCCTGGAAATTACACAAATTACACTTTTTCAAGAATAAAATATTTCTGGTACTTTGAATAAAAAAGTTTTTATTCTCACAGAAAATAATCAGAGTATCTTTTTATTAATATGACGAACCTGTTTCATCTGGATTATTATAATAATAATAATACATTTATCTGTGGAGACGAGTCAGTCCACCTTAACGAGTCTGGTCTTAATTAGAAATAAAACAGTCTACCTTAAAAAAGTCACTTAAAGAGGTCAAACAGCGCCATTTAAATGTTGCTCATAATCTTCAGTCTGCAGAACATGAAAGAGTTCAGAGACTGAATTCATGAATTAATTTAGATTAATTTAGAGAGTACGAGAGGATTTAAGTCTCATTTCACTTCTCTTAAGCAGCTCTTTGTTCTGTGCTCTATTTTCTTTAAACGTTGTCAGATTCTTTTCTGCACACGCGAGCAGAGACTCATAACCATCCTCAGACTCAGTCGCTCTTATTTGTTGTAAAAATCCGGTTCTGTGCATGAATAATAAAATATGTTATTTAGGTTGTGAATCAAAGTCAATCACTCTTAAAAAAGCTGTGTCACACACACACACACACACACACACACACACACTACTTTGAATGAGAAATAAAATCACCTACTGATGATGATGATGCAGCTCTTCATCCTCTGAACTCACTCAGTCATGAGGACGCTCCACAGGTCGTCTGTCTGTCTGTCTGTCTGTCTGTCTGTCTGTCTGTCTGTCTGTCTGCCTGCCTGTCTGTCTGCCTGTCTGTCTGTCTGTCTGTCTGTCTGTCTGTCTGTCTGTCACACTGCTCGTCTCTCTGCATCGTCCTGACTGCAGGAATAAATGGGGGAATATGGCTATCAATAGAAAAAAACTGGGGGACTTCCCTCCCCCCCTCCTCCTGGTCTAACAAGAAAAGTTTTAACTCTTTCCTCCCTTCAGTTGGAAACACACTCATGTCCCCAAAAGTAACTTCACGTGTCTCTAAAGGCTCCTTAATTGATGCAAAGCCCCTTAAATACATCTTGAATACATCTTAACCCTCTGGGGTCTGAGGGCATTTCCCCGATCTTTACATATTTTCTTAAATTCACCTTTAAAGGTACTTCATATGAGACATACCCATGTGTTGTATATGATAATTTGCAGAACAATCTCATTTATCTATATAACGCGGAAACAGTTGTCCTAAGACACTGTGTACAGGGATAATTTGGCCATAAAGCTAAAAAATTTAAGTCTGATTTTTTTTATTCTTCAAATCTCTTGTGAAAACATAACTTTACTCATGTGAACTGTTCTAGTGCTTGACATTGGTTTACCAAAGTCTTAGGTTCACAACAGTGGTGGAATTTATGGATAAAATAGAGATAAATGTATAATAAATGTCAAGAACCAAATTTAGTAATAATGTTTTTTGAGTAGAAGTGATGTCTGTCTCTCCTTCCACCAGCTGTCAGAGGGACTGAGATCAAATGGGACTGAGTCATTACTTCATATACAGATCAAGCTTCATGGGATGTGTGCAGATGAAACATGAACATTACAACCGTTTATGTTTTCAAACTAAATATTAACTATATCTCTGAAAGTACGTCTCTAACTGTAAACGTTCTCTTCGTACTTCCTCTCTTCTCTCTGAGCTCTCGATGCAGACTGAATGTAAACACAGTGTTTCTGTAGCGTGAGGTGGTGGGTAGGTCCTTAGGGATTTACTGAGTGTTCATTGGTTAGTTTCATACTGAATGTAAACACAGTGTTTCTGTAGCGTGAGGTGGTGGGTAGGTCCTTATGGATTTACTGAGTGTCCATTGGTTAGTTTCATACTGAATGTAAACACAGTGTTTCTGTAGCGTGAGGTGGTGGGTAGGTCCTTAGGGATTTACTGAGTGTCCATTGGTTAGTTTCATACTAAATGTTGACGGACACATGAATCCACAAATGACGCTGAGAGGCAGAGCTCGACACCCACGAATCACACGACACGTCGATGCTCCTAGCTCGCTGTTTGAGTCACGTACGATCTCGTGAGAACTAGGACACGGAAGTAGAGAGTCTACGGATTCAGAAAACATCTCAACCATATTTCTGTGCCGTATTATTGCGGAGAAATTCATTTAAACATCGATTAAACACCACGTAGATGCGCTGGCGCATCCGTCGACCCCAGAGAGTTAAAAACACCTTAAATACACCTTTAAATACACCTTAAAAAGTCCTTAAATACACCCTAAATACACCTTTAAAAGTCCTTAAATACACCTTAAATACACCTTTAAAAGTCCTTAAATACACCTTAAATACACCTTTAAAAGTCCTTAAATACACCTTAAATACACCTTAAATACACCTTATAAAGTCCTTAAATACACCTTAAATACACCTTAAATACACCTTTAAATAAACCTTACAAATACCTTTAAATACACCTTAATTCTGGATTCTGAGTCCCTGCAGGACTTAAAGTCCTCAACAAACCGACGCAGGAGTTAAATCTCACAGCGTCTCCGTCTCCAGCTGGGACATCTGGTCTCGTTTCCTGACCCTGAGCTCTGTGCTGTTGCAGATGATCCTCTCGGGGGTCACCGAGGGGGGTGGGGGGGGCTTTGATCCAGGTCGAGGGGTCACCAGGGCCTGAGAGAGAAACAGGAGCCCCAAAACCCTGTGACCTGGAGAGAGTCAGCTGGAGGAGCAGAGCAGACTTTTAATATCTAGTTTAATATCTGAGCGACATGTTTAATGAACACCAGGACCGTGGTCCGCCCCCCCCCCCCTCCCACCCTCTCTCCCCCCTCCTGGCTCATCAGGACTAAATCACTTCCTCCTTTCTGGGCTGCAGATGAGTTCTGAGCTCTCTGCAGACGGAGGCTTCTTCCTCAGATGTTTCAGCCTCTCAGGTCTCGCTTCTGCTCCTCCTCTCTGCGCCTCCTTTCTTTTCCTCCTCCTCCTCTCTGCTCCTCCTCTCTGCGCCTCCTTTCTCCTCCTCCTCCTCCTCCTTTTCCTTCTCCTTCTTTCTGCCCCTCGTCCTCCCTCCTCCTCCTCCTCTTCCTCCTCCTCCTCCTCCTCCTCCTCCTCCTCCTCCCATTTATTCAATACTTTTTACTCAAAGTCATAGTAATTAAAATCTAATCAATTACATTACTGGTCACTTTGTTGCCATAATTGTTTTAGGTAACCATCGGTCACATTTATGCTGATGATGATGAAGGAAAGAGAGAAGAGAGGAATACAGGAAGTGTTGCTGTCAGCATGATTAACATGAAGTATTATTAGATCAGAGGACACCAGGATGTTATTAGAGAGACAGGAAGTGAAGAGCTGGACCAGATGAAATAAAGAGGAGGTCACAGGTCAGAGGTCAGAGGTCACTGCTGCGCTCACGGAAAAGAAGTTCTATTAAAACTGCAAAATAAAAGTCAGTCAAGATCTCAACTCAAAGCAGGTTTTTGCATCGACTTCGAAATAAATGAATAAATGTCAGTTAAGTGGAAAATAACGGAGCGAGAGAAAGAATACAGAGAGGAGGACAGGAAGGAGGACAGGAAGGAGGATAGGAAGGAGGACAGGAAGGAGGATAGGAAGGAGGACAGGAAGGAGGATAGGAAGGAGGACAGGAAGGAGGACAGGAAGGAGGACAGGCCTGCAGCTCTGAAGAGCCGACAGGAAGGTCAGCGGGTCACCGAGGAACTCTCTCTAGAAAACCTGATGAAACACGAGAGGGAGATTCTCTCTCCTGACCACCAGGGGGCGACTCCTCTGGTTGTATAGAAGTCAAAGCTTCATGTGTTAAAGCTGCATTCTCTCTCCTGACCACCAGGGGGCGACTCCTCTGGTTGTATAGAAGTCAAAGCTTCATGTGTTAAAGCTGCATTCTCTCTCCTGACCACCAGGGGGCGACTCCTCTGGTTGTATAGAAGTCAAAGCTTCATGTGTTAAAGCTGCATTCTCTCTCCTGACCACCAGGGGGCGACTCCTCTGGTTGTATAGAAGTCCGGGTGAGTCACTGAGCTGTTTTTCTCTATATTTCATATTTTCTGCAGTGTTTTAGTTTTCTGTGATTCACCTATTTATTACTTATTATAAACAGGAAACTTTTTAATGAATCATCTGCAGCTTTTCGCTCATTTTAAACACTTAAAACGTAGAATAAACCTTAAACTTTCATCATAATAACAAAACGATTTAAGTATTATTTGTATTAAGTGTAAAAACCCTTAAAATGTATCAAATGAAGTGATTAGTTTGCACCTTTAAGGACCTGAGTGTTTAAATTAAGATGCAAATGTGATGATAATTAATGTCCACATGAAAGGATTGATTTATAAAAGAGGCTTTTAAATCCACACTTTATAGGCTTTTCCTCATCACAGATTTTATTTAATAGTTTTCTTTGAGAAACAATCGACTCTAAAACAAAGTGTATTTATTATTAATATTCTCCTCACGGCCTCCTGAAGTTGTTCAGGATCAGAAAGATGGTGTGAAACAGTTGCTGGATTTCTTTTTCTGTTTTAGATCCTGGAATTCAACACAATATTTATTAATAAACACTTTTTAATAGTTAAGTTGACAAAACTCTATAAATCTAGATGTAAAAACTAAATAAAAGAACCCTAAAATATACTTAAAAAGAACCTAATGCCGCTAACCTCCTTCAGTAACTCAGATTGATCATCAACCAGGATTATGATTTATTTATTTATTTATTTATTTATTTATTTATTTATTTATATATATATATATTTATTTATATATATATGTATATGTATATGTATATATGTATATATATATATATATATATATACATATATACATATACATATATATATAGTTACCGCTCATGAATATCTTCCCAGAAGAGAAGATGGTGATGGAGACTCCTGGGACGCCGCGATAGAAGAGACCTGGAAACAGCTCTGGTTCATAACTGTGGAGAATACACAATATACAAGTACTACATGAGAATACACAATATACAAGTACTACATGAGAATACACAAGCTGGACCTCCCTGCACTAGTAAACCCTCTGAGAGTCGTCAACAGGACGTCCAGGTGGAGCTCTGACTTCAGGTGGAGCTCGTGACTCGAGTCAGCTGACCTGCACGGGTGGAGCTCGTGACTCGAGTCAGCTGACCTGCACGGGTGGAGCTCGTGACTCGAGTCAGCTGACCTGCACAGGTGCTGCTGGGCCAGCTGCTCCAGCCTCACGGGGAACAGCAGGCAGTTGGCCACCACGTTCCGGATCTGGAAGTCCAGGAAGCGGACAGGGAAGCCCAGCTTCTGCACGATGCGGCTGTACTTCCTGCACGCCAGGTACGACTTCTTCTCACTGCACAAACAGGGAGGGGGGGCAAGGGGAGGGGGGGTCAATGCACCGTCCACCAAACACCTGCAGAGGTTATGGATGACTGACGGACCTCTTGGCTCCCGAACAGACGATCTTTCCAGAGCTGTAGATCAGCGCGGTGGTCGGCGGCTCACGGATCCTCATGATGAGCGCCTTGAAGACCTGGAACACAGATTCAGGTCTGAAGCTGACGGATCAGCGGTTTAAAAACAACCAGAGGTCTGAAGAACAGAGCTAGTAACGTTAGCAGCACCGCTAACGGAGAACCAGCAGGAGGAGAGCTAGTAACGCTAGCAGCACCGCTAACGGAGAACCAGCAGGAGGAGAGCTAGTAACGTTAGCAGCACCGCTAACGGAGAACCAGCAGGAGGAGAGCTAGTAACGTTAGCAGCACCGCGAACGGAGAACCAGCAGGAGGAGAGCTAGTAACGTTAGCAGCACCGCTAACGGAGAACCAGCAGGAGGAGAGCTAGTAACGTTAGCAGCACCGCTAACGGAGAACCAGCAGGAGGAGAGCTAGTAACGTTAGCAGCACGGCTAACGGAGAACCAACAGGAGGAGAGCTAGTAACGTTAGCAGCACCGCTAACGGAGAACCAACAGGAGGAGAGCTAGTAACGTTAGCAGCACGGCTAAAGGAGAACCAACGGAGAGCTAGTAACGTTAGCAGCACCGCTAACGGAGAACCAACAGGAGGAGAGCTAGTAACGTTAGCAGCACCGCTAACGGAGAACCAGCAGGAGGAGAGCTAGTAACGTTAGCAGCACCGCTAACGGAGAACCAACAGGAGGAGAGCTAGTAACGTTAGCAGCACCGCTAACGGAGAACCAGCGGAGGTTCCCTTCAGTTACATGATGATGCGTTCAGGCTCTGCTCAGTGAACATGAGTACTGGCAGAGAGAGATTCAGACTTAAGCCAACGTTTTACTTTTCCTGTCAGTGAGAATGGTTTGGAAGTATGAAGTAGAGGTCTCATGAAGTAGAGTCCAGGTCTTTGTCTGGGTCCTGGTCTCTGGTGGTCTCTGGTGGTCTCTGGGGGTCTCTGAGGTCTCCGGTGGTCTCTGGTGGTCTCTTGTGGTCTATGGTGGTCTCAGGGGTCTCAGGGGGTCTATGGTGGTCTCTGGGGGTCTATGGTGGTCTCAAGGGGTCTCTGGGGGTCTCTGAGGTCTCCGGTGGTCTCTGAGGTCTCTGGTGGTCTCTGGTGGTCTATGGTGGTCTATGGTAGTCTCGGGGGTTTCCGGGGGTCTCTGGGGGTCTCTGGGGGTCTCTGGTGTCAGTACCTTTGGTCTGTACTCCACGTTCCAGGCTTCGTGAGCTATGAGGTTCAGGTCCAGAGAGCAGCCCAGGTTCACTGTGCCGATGACGTTCCTGCACACAAACATACCAACACTTTGTTTTCCAACAGCACATGAACACATCAAAGCTAACAAGAGGAAGGTCATGTGACGTGGTCGAAAGCTCCAGAGCAGCCGCTAGATGAACCCTGTGGGGACTCACTGGATCTTGGGGAGGCTTTTTGGTTGCTGTGTCACGGGGGTCACGGGGGTCACGGGGGTCACAGGGGTCACGGGGGTCACAGACGACCCGCCTGGGACCTCGGCTGCCGCTGTGGGATTCTGGGAGCTGTAGTCCAGACTGGTGCTGGTCCCCGTGTCTGTGTTGAAGGCTGATTCACTCATGATGACGTCATACTGGACATACTGTACTTCTATACTTTATTTTTACACCAAACTATACTAATTATATTAATTTTTAACTTTTTCTTTTACTATATTTAACAAACTATACTATGATTTAAATTGTTTACTACTAGAACTTTAAAATCTTAAACTTTTTTACTATTAAGACTTTTATTTTTTATTTTTTACTGTTTTTAACAAACTAAAAAAGTGCCACCCATCTGCTCTCCGCTCTAAAGGTGTTTGTACCTGTGTCGTCCTGGAACAGCGTCAGGAGCCGATCAGGAAGTGAGAAGATGTCACAGGTCACCTCCTCCGTCACCTCCTCCGTCACCTCCTCCGTCTCCGAGGAGTCCTGCAGCGAGAGACGAGTCTACATATCTGACCTCCAGGGGGAGTCTGTTGGTTTTCTACACTCAACACATCCCATAAAGAACCAAACAACCGTCATCTGATCCACTGGAGGACTAATATATATAAATAAATATAAATATATATATATAGATATATATATTTATATATCTATATATATATATATAATCTCCGTGTATCCAAACAGCAACAATGTGGATCAATCCGCCACAGAAAATAGTCCCGACACATTTCCTCCTGTTTGTTTGGAGGTGACGTGAAACATGAAACTCTTTGATGTAAATGTGCAGTGAGATTTTAACAGGGAACGACTGTATATTGCTCATACTGTATATTTATGAGTGCAATGCATTCTGGGAAATCATAACGCTCGCTCCCATTATCCCACTGGATCTCCTTTCACAGTAACTTAACAAATCACTGAATACACGTTGATTACGATAAGTTTCTGTAATTCTAGGATACAGTGAGATACTGTAACTGTACAGTACTTTCCTGGTGAAACTGCTTACAGTAATTTACAGTAATTTACCGTAACTTCACGGTGAAAAGTTCAACAGTGTTCATACCAGTGATGTTTTACTCACGTGAGCAATGTGTTCATCAAAGAAGCGCTCCAGCGCCGCCTCGTCCATGACCAGGGGTTCACAGGTATACAACTCAATAAACCGGTATTAAACTCACGTTATTCTGTATATTTATGTGTAAGTGGTTCCTCTCACAGTGCGTTCACATGCATGCAGGAGAACTCTGTTGCCGGGAGACAGAGATGAAAATCATCTTGTTTCTTTTTAAAAAACCTTCAGAGGAACAAAGAGTGAACGAACCAAAAGATGTTGATGAAACTAAATGTTTTTTTTTGTCTGTCATTTATTTAATTATTCACATCTTGTATTTGCTCTCATGTTTTCCTTTTCTTCAGAGATATTTGTGTAAGTTTTATTCTTCTGTCTAATTTAACACCAGCTGGAGGAAATGACTGAGAACTTACTGACACCTGCTGGTGGAAAATCAGTATTTATTATTATTAATATTATGTTATATTATGTTATAATATATATTATTATAATAAAATATTATTTTATATTATAATTATATTATATATTATTATAATAAAATATTATTTTATATTATAATTATATTATATAATGTAATATTAAAAATAAATCACCATCTGCACAGTATTTATTATTATTAATATGATGTTATAATATATACAATTATTATATATTATAATATTGTATTATAATTATATTATATAATAAACCATAATATTACAAATAAATCATCTTCAAAGTATTTATTATTATAAATATTATGTTATAATATTTATTATTATAGAATCATATTATATAACATAATTATATAATATAATATACTGTGATATTAATAAATACCATCTGCACAGTATTTATTATTATTAATATGATGTTATAATATATATTATTATTATATTATACAATAATAATAATAAAATATATACTGTAATATTAAAAATAAATCACCATCTTCATCAAAAAAATCTGTTTGTGCAACGACACACTAAAGTTTAACATATTCTTTAATAATTAATGTTTGAGGACAAGCCGTAAACATCAGCAATAGTTTATTATAAATTAATTCTTCTGTTTTCTACTTTTTTTGTTGTTGTGGGGAATTAAATGCAAAGTAGCAGATTTTATGACCCTTACCCGTAAATAAACGGTAAAATGCGGGTATTTACCGTAAAATGACCATAAAACCCATTTATTCTACGATCATACTTTAATGCTACTGTAGTTTATTTTAAGAGTCTCTTATCGTATATAAGAGACTCTTAAAATAACACAGCAGCTTCACCGTAAAATAACAGTAAATTCCTGCTGACAGTATTTTACCGTAAACGTCCACATACTTGAGATCAAAAGTTGTGATTATTTCTGTTCGTCTGATTACAGAAGCAGCAACACAAACAACCTTCTTCCTGTCTGCAGTTATCTAACGGCTTTATATGTCCTCTCCTCTCCTCTCCTTTCCTTTCCTTTCCTTTCCTCCCTTCTATTCCCTTACTTCCTCCCTCCTTTCTTCCTTTATTCCCTCCTGTATTTTTTATTTCTCTTCCTATCTGTTCTCTCCTTTCCTTCCTTTGATCCCTTTCCATAGTTTACTTCCTTGCTGTTCTCTCTCCTTGTTTTGTTCACTCTCCTCCCTTCCTCCCTTCTTCCCTTCCTCCCTCCTTTCTATTCCTTTCCTTCTGTCCCTTCCTCCCTCCTGTTCCTTCCTACTTTTTATTTCCTTTCCTTTCCTTACATTTCCTTCATTTTCCCTTCCTTTCCTTTCCTTTCATCTCCAGAGACGTGTCCTCAGTGACTTGTCCTCAGAGACGTGTCCTCACAGACTTGTCCTCAGTGACTTTCCTAGACTGTCCTCACAGACTTGTCCTCGACTTGTCCTCAGTGACTTGTCCTCAGTGACTTGTCCTCACAGACTTGTCCTCACAGACTTGTCCTCAGTGACTTGTCCTCAGAGACTGTCCTCACAGACTTGTCCTCAGTGACTTGTCCTCACAGACTTGTCCTCACAGACTTGTCCTCAGTGACTTGTCCTCAGTGACTTGTCCTCAGTGACTTGTCCTCACAGACTTGTCCTCACAGACTTGTCCTCAGTGACTTGTCCTCAGAGACGTGTCCTCACAGACTTGTCCTCAGTGACTTGTCCTCACAGACTTGTCCTCACAGACTTGTCCTCAGTGACTTGTCCTCAGAGACTTGTCCTCAGACTTGTCCTCACAGACTTGTCCTCAGAGACTTGTCCTCACAGACTTGTCCTCAGAGACTTGTCCTCAGAGACTTGTCCTCAGAGACTTGTCCTCACAGACTTGTCCTCAGAGACTTGTCCTCACAGACTTGTCCTCACAGACTTGTCCTCAGTGACTTGTCCTCACAGACTTGTCCTCACAGACTTGTCCTCACAGACTTGTCCTCACAGACTTGTCCTCAGAGACGTGTCCCCATAAGTGGTGCGTCTGGAGGCTCTCCCCTCCCAGATGTGGATGGGCGGCGTGTGGTGAGTTCACCGCAGTGAAACGTGAGCCGCTCCGCTGTATTTTGGGATGTTTGACTCGAGGCAGCACAAAGACACGCGAGCAGGCGGGAGCCCCGCGTGAGCAGATGTTCCTGCTCTGGGACAACAAGCAGAAGAAGAAGAAGAAGAAGAAGAAGAAGAAGAAGAAGAAGAAGAAAAAGAAGAAGAAGAAGAAGAAGAAGAAGAAGAAGAAGAAGAAGAAGAAGAAGAAGAAGACATTGTTTCTCCAGAAGAAGAAGAAGAAGAAGAAGAAGACATTGTTTCTCCAGAAGAAGAAGAAGGTAACGTGAGCTGCTCCTGTGGTTGAACTTGTTCCTGAACACATTCCTGTAGTTTACAGGACCGAGTAGTTAAACTAGTTATTAATAGTTTACTGACGTGGACTTCAGAGTCGAGCTGTGTTTTCATCTGTTTGACTGGTGAGTCTCACACCGGCTGTTCCACTGTAACGAGTGACCAGCAAAACACTGGCCACGTGTGTCTGGTACCTAATGACATGTGGGTAGTTAGTCTACTAACTATTACTAACCTAATGACATGTGGGTAGTTAGTTCACTAACTATTACTAACCTAATGACATGTGGGTAGTTAGTCCACTAACTATTACTAACCTAATGACATGTGGGTAGTTAGTTCACTAACTATTACTAACCTAATGACATGTGGGTAGTTAGTTCACTAACTATTACTAACCTAATGACATGTAGGTAGTTAGTTCACTAACTATTACTAACCTAATGACATGTGGGTAGTTAGTTCACTAACTATTACTAACCCTAATGACATGTGGGTAGTTAGTTCACTAACTATTACTAACCTAATGACATGTGGGTAGTTAGTTCACTAACTATTACTAACCTAATGACATGTAGGTAGTTAGTTCACTAACTATTACTAACCTAATGACATGTGGGTAGTTAGTTCACTAACTATTACTAACCTAATGACATGTAGGTAGTTAGTTCACTAACTATTACTAACCTAATGACATGTGGGTAGTTAGTTCACTAACTATTACTAACCTAATGACATGTGGGTAGTTAGTTCACTAACTATTACTAACCTAATGACATGTGGGTAGTTAGTTCACTAACTATTACTAACCTAATGACATGTGGGTAGTTAGTTCACTAACTATTACTAACCTAATGACATGTAGGTAGTTAGTTCACTAACTATTACTAACCTAATGACATGTGGGTAGTTAGTTCACTAACTATTACTAACCTAATGACATGTAGGTAGTTAGTTCACTAACTATTACTAACCTAATGACATGTGGGTAGTTAGTTCTCTAACTATTACTAACCCTAATGACATGTGGGTAGTTAGTTCACTAACTATTACTAACCTAATGACATGTGGGTAGTTAGTTCACTAACTATTACTAACCTAATGACATGTGGGTAGTTAGTTCACTAACTATTACCGCCTTCAAATGACAAATAAACGGCTCAAATGTTAGTTATTATCGTTCCTGAACGCCTCACACAGATTAACTGCAGCAGGAGTAATGCTACTTTAACGTAACACTAGTTAACCTTACCAGCTAACAGTTAACTAACTAACACTGTCAGGAGCAAACTGCCAAATACTAACTAGCAATTTTACAAGCTCAACTACTAACAAGCTAACTAGTTAGTTAGACTAGCGCCTAGCTAACTAACACTTACTTATTTAGAAGGTTATAGCAGACAGAGGAGCTCTGACCCGTTACCTGACCCGTTAACTTGTTAACCGACCCGTTAACCGACCCGTTAACCGACTCGTTAACTGACCCGTTAACTCGTTAACCCGTTAACTGACCCATTAACTTGTTAACCCGTTAACTTGTTAACCCATTAACCGACCCGTTAACCGACCCGTTATCTCCGATCCCTGACAGATATGGCTGAAGATGTCCGTGGACTCTGATAACGGTCTCGTGTCCTCGCTGGACTCCAGGACGTCCTGCGTCTTCCGAGCAGAAGACGAGAGAGACGAGGCCCCGGGAGCCGGAGAGGAGAGGTCATATCTCTGATGTTCATGTTGCTAGGTTTTACTTCTACTTTGTCTCAGGCTTCATTTCCTGCCGGTCTCAGAAAGTTATTATTCAGCTTGAACACCTTTTGAGTTGAAGCCTTGGACTCGTATCAAACAGCATCGTCAGGACTCAGGACTCAGGACTCAGGACTCAGGACTCAGGACTCAGGACTCAGGATTCAGGACTCAGGACTCAGGAGTCTTTGAGTCGTTGAGTCGTTGAGTCACCAGATGAATGTATGGATGTCGTTTTAGCTCAGTTTTGGTCTCCACCTCCAACTTCTTCAGCTTTGTTCTCCAGCTGGTCTCCAGCTGAGTCTGTGGTACAGATTAACTGAGACCTTCTGACCTCTGACCTCTGAGAGGAGACACAGGACTTGAAGGTGATGGAGCTCTAACTCCTCCTGCTCCTCCACCCTGAACACCGTGCACACCGTTAAAAGGAGCCTTTGTCTTTTTAAATATATTGTCTCTTTTCTCTCTCCTCCTTTTGGTTAATAGTTTACGGTGTTGGTGTCTCTCCTCCTTTTGGTTAATAGTTTACGGTGTTGGTGTCTCTCCTCCTTTTAGTTAATAGTTTACGGTGTTGGTCTCTCTCCTCCTTTTAGTTAATAGTTTACGGTGTTGGTGTCTCTCCTCCTTTTGGTTAATAGTTTACGGTGTTGGTGTCTCTCCTCCTTTTAGTTAATAGTTTACGGTGTTGGTGTCTCTCCTCCTTTTAGTTAATAGTTCACGGTGTTGGTGTCTCTCCTCCTTTTAGTTAATAGTTTACGGTGTTGGTGTCTCTCCTCCTTTTGGTTAATAGTTTACGGTGTTGGTGTCTCTCCTCCTTTTAGTTAATAGTTTACGGTGTTGGTGTCTCTCCTCCTTTTAGTTAATAGTTTACGGTGTTGGTGTCTCTCCTCCTTTTAGTTAATAGTTCACGGTGTGGGTGTCTCTCCTCCTGCAGCGTTCTGGAGATGCTGAGCTACTCTAAGTTCTCCAGCCTGGAGACGTGGCTGTGCATGCCGTCCTCACTGCTGCTGCCCAGGGCCCTGGACTCCACCCGCACCTCCTCCTTCTCCTCCTCCTCCTCACATGCATCCAACCACTCCTCCAATTCCCAGCCGATCTCCTGCTCCTGCTCCTCCTCCTGCTCCTCCTCGTCCCCGGCCTCCTGCAGCGACCCGGGAGAGGCTGACTCTCCACTCAGGTTGGTTCTCAGAATATTTAACGTGACTAAAGATTATTTCCTGGTGGATTAAAGAGACGATATCTTCACGATTAATCGGACCGCTTATGCAGTTCTGAGGTCGTCTGCTCACGAAGCCGATTAAAGGAACAAGCAGCCGCTAAGCTAACACGCTAACACGCTAACTATTGTTTAGCTAACTGTTGTTTAGCTAACTATTGTTTAGCTAACTGTTGTTTAGCTAACTATTGTTTAGCTAACTGTTGTTTAGCTAACTATTGTTTAGCTAACTATTGTTCAGCTAACTATTGTTCACTAAAACTACTTTACAAGTTTAGTCTTTTTACCTGGAGACATTTTTTTAGTTGATACAATTTTAAATAAGATAGATTTACGCAAACAGTAAATCTCCTCCTCCTCCTCTTCCTCCTCCTCCTCCTCTTCCTCTTCCTCCTCCTCCTCCTCTCTCTGCTCTTCCTCCTCCTCCTCCCTCCTCCTCCTCCTCCTCCTCCTCCTTCTCCTCCTCTCTCTCTCCTCCTCCTCCTCCTCTCTCCTCCTCTCCTCCTCCTCATCTCCTCGTCCTCTTCCCCTCCTCCTCCTCTTCCTCCTCCTCCTCCTCCTCCTCCTCCTCCTCCTCCTCCTCCTCCTCCTCCTCCCTCTCCTCCTGCTCCCTCTACTCCTCACTCTCCTCCTGCTCCCTCTCCTCCTCCTCCTCCTCCTCCTCCTCTCTCTCTCTCCTCCTCCTCCTCCTCAGTATTTATCTGAGTTATGTGGGAGATAAGATCCTTCAGGGAGGCGAGCGGAAGCGTTCTGCTCGTACCAGGAAGTGATCTCATGATGAGCTGAGGAGGCCTCTGAAGTTATTTGGAGTCTTAAAGGAGGCGTGGCCGGGGCCACGATGAGTATCAGATGGAGTGTTTGTGTGAACTCATATAAATTACAAGTAAAAGCCATTAACTAAAAAGTAAAGAAAACTTACATTTAATTTCAGTGGAACAGTGTTGTTGGTCTCTCTTTTATCGCTATATTATTTTTAAAATACTTAATTTTTAATTATCCTGCAGCTTTAAATTCAGTTTATTCGGGCGTCAAGCGATGTCAATCAAAAGAGCCAAGATATTATATTCTTGTCATCTAAAAAGATGAGGGCGACGCTTATCGGAATACACACATGTGATTGGCCGAGTAGGATCACGTGAGATGTAGACAACGCGTGTGATTGGTCGGTGTGTTTCCTGGACCGCTGAACGAGTAGCCCCATGCAGCTCCCTGTAGCTCCCTGCAGCTCCCTGTAGCTCCCTGTAGCTCCATGCAGCTCCCTGTAGCTCCCTGCAGCTCCCTGCAGCTCCCTGTAGCTCCCTGCAGCTCCCTGCAGCTCCCTGTAGCTCCCTGCAGCTCCCTGCATCTCCCTGTAGCTCCCTGCAGCTCCCTGCAGCTCCCTGTAGCTCCCTGCAGCTCCCTGCATCTCCCTGTAGCTCCCTGCAGCTCCCTGCAGCTCCCTGCAGCTCCCTGCAGCTCCCTGTAGCTCCCTGCAGCTCCCTGCAGCTCCCTGCATCTCCCTGTAGCTCCCTGTCTCCCTGAGCTCCCTGCAGCTCCCTGTAGCTCCCTGCAGCTCCCTGCATCTCCCTGTAGCTCCCTGCAGCTCCCTGTATCTCCCTGTAGCTCCCTGCAGCTCCCTGCATCTCCCTGTAGCTCCCTGCAGCTCCCTGTATCTCCCTGTAGCTCCCTGCAGCTCCCTGCATCTCCCTGTAGCTCCCTGCAGCTCCCTGTATCTCCCTGTAGCTCCCTGCAGCTCCCTGCATCTCCCTGTAGCTCCCTGCAGCTCCCTGTATCTCCCTGTAGCTCCCTGCAGCTCCCTGCATCTCCCTGTAGCTCCCTGCAGCTCCCTGCATCTCCCTGCAGCTCCCTGCAGCTCCCTGCAGCTCCCTGCAGCTCCCTGTATCTCCCTGTAGCTCCCTGTAGCTCCCTGTATCTCCCTGTATCTCCCTGTAGCTCCCTGCAGCTCCCTGTAGCTCCCTGTAGCTCCCTGTATCTCCCTGTAGCTCCCTGCAGCTCCCTGTATCTCCCTGTAGCTCCCTGTAGCTCCCTGTGTCTCCCTGTAGCTCCCTGCAGCTCCCTGTATCTCCCTGTAGCTCCCTGTAGCTCCCTGTGTCTCCCTGTAGCTCCCTGCAGCTCCCTGTAGCTCCCTGTAGCTCCCTGTATCTCCCTGTATCTCCCTGCAGCTCCCTGTAGCTCCCTGTAGCTCCCTGTGTCTCCCTGTAGCTCCCTGCAGCTCCCTGTAGCTCCCTGACTTGAAACCAGGTGATGACGTCATCACAGCCTCTGCTGGGTGCTTCTCCTGTGATGAAGTCTCTTCTCTTTGATCCCTGCAGGTCGTCGGAGAGCTCCTCCCCCTTCCTCCCCCCCTCTCTGGGGCAGGAGATGTCGTTTCTGGCCACGTCGCTCCTCCCCATCCTCACCTCCACCCCCGCCCCCGCGGGAGACTCCTCCCCCTCCCCCTCTCCCGCGGGAGACTCCTCCCCCTCCTCCTCCTCCCCCGCCGTCACGGTCAGCGTCAGGAAGCGGCGGCGGCTCGCTGCCAGTCCTGGAGGACTCCACTGGACCTCTGCAGGTAAGAAGCACCGGACCAATCACAGAGGGACAAATATATATAGTTATATATTATTATATACTCCGCTTCCTGTCCTCTAGCTCCGCCCTTCTAGAGAAAAACCCTCAGACCCTGACCCCTCAGACCCTGAACCCTCAGACCCTGACCCCTCAGACCCTAAACCCTCAGACCCTGACTCCTCAGACCCTAAACCCCCAGACCATGACCCCTCAGACCCTAAACCCTCAGACCCTGACTCCTCAGACCCTGACTCCTCAGACCCTGACCCCTCAGACCCTGACCCCTCAGACCCTGACTCCTCAGACCCTGAACCCTCAGACCCTGACTCCTCAGACCCTGACCCCTCAGACCCTGACCCCTCAGACCCTGACCTCTGACCCCTCAGAGTCTCCTGCTAAGAGGTTGAGTGTGAGAGACTTCAGGGCTCTAAATGGTGTAAATAGCAACGGGACAGCACTTTGCTGCAACAGACCACGTTACCATGACAACGTCAAAGAATATTGTGTACAATTGTATTTATTTATTTTATACTTTTTACTCCCTGATTTGAACGTCATTAAAATAATATATTTAGCTTCAATAATAAAACAAAATGTTTGATGAATTAATATTTTTTATATATATATCTATAGATAATATATATATATATGTTATCTATAGATATATATATATATATAATATAAATATATATATATATATATATATATATATATATATATATATATATATATATATATATATATATATATATATATATATATATTATATACATCCACCAGAGGGAGACGTCTCCCTCTCCACCAGAGGGAGATCAGAGTCCTAACGATCTGAAAGAGACCAGACGAGAGGAGAGGACAGACTCCTGGTCTCACACCGAGAGGACATTAGAGACAGAGGGTCCTCTCCTCTCGTCCTCTCCTCTCGTCCTCCCCTCTCGTCGTCTCCTCTCGTCTTCCCCTCTCGTCCTCTCCTCTCGTCCTCTCCTCTCGTCTTCCCCTCTCGTCCTCCCCCCTCGTCCTCTCCCCTCGTCCTCTCGTCCTCTCCTCTCGTCCTCTCCTCTCGTCCTCTCCTCTCGTCCTCTCGTCCTCCCCTCTCGTCCTCTCCTCTCGTCCTCCCCCCCCGTCCTCTCCTTTCGTCCTCTCGTCCTCTCCTCTCGTCCTCCCCTCTCTTCTCTTCCTCTCCTCTCGTCTTCCCCTCTCGTACTCTCCTCTCGTCCTCTCCTCTCGTCTTCCCCTCTATTCCTCCCCTCTCGTCCTCTCCTCTCGTCCTCTCATCCTCCCCTCTCGTCCTCTCCTCTCGTCCTCTCCTCTCGTCCTCTCCTCTCGTCCTCCCCTCTGTCCTCTCGTCCTCTCCTCTCGTCCTCCCCTCTGTCCTCTCGTCCTCTCCTCTCGTCCTCTCATCTCGTCTTCCCCTCTCGTCCTCTCCTCTCGTCCTCTCCTCTCGTCCTCTCCTCTCGTCCTCTCCTCTCGTCTTCCCCTCTATTCCTCCCCTCTCGTCCTCCCCTCTCGTCCTCTCGTCCTCCCCTCTCGTCCTCTCGTCCTCCCCTCTCGTCCTCTCCTCTCCTCTCGTCCTCTCCTCTCGTCCTCTCCTCTCGTCCTCCCCTCTGTCCTCTCGTCCTCTCCTCTCGTCCTCTCCTCTCGTCCTCCCCTCTCGTCCTCCCCTCTCATCCTCTCCTCTCGTCCTCTCCTCTCGTCCTCTCCTCTCGTCTTCCCCTCTATTCCTCCCCTCTCGTCCTCCCCTCTCGTCCTCTCGTCCTCCCCTCTGTCCTCTCGTCCTCTCCTCTCGTCCTCTCATCTCGTCTTCCCCTCTCGTCCTCTCCTCTCGTCCTCTCCTCTCGTCCTCTCCTCTCGTCCTCTCCTCTCGTCTTCCCCTCTATTCCTCCCCTCTCGTCCTCCCCTCTCGTCCTCTCGTCCTCCCCTCTCGTCCTCTCGTCCTCCCCTCTCGTCCTCTCCTCTCGTCCTCTCCTCTCGTCCTCTCCTCTCGTCCTCCCCTCTGTCCTCTCGTCCTCTCCTCTCGTCCTCTCCTCTCGTCCTCCCCTCTCGTCCTCTCCTCTCGTCCTCCCCTCTCGTCCTCTCCTCTCATCCTCTCCTCTCGTCCTCTCCTCTCGTCCTCCCCTCTCGTCCTCCCCTCTCGTCCTCTCCTCTCGTCCTCTCCTCTCGTCCTCCCCTCTCGTCCTCTCCTCTCGTCCTCTCCTCTCGTCCTCTCCTCTCGTCCTCCCCTCTCGTCCTCTCCTCTCGTCCTCCCCTCTCGTCCTCCCCCCTCGTCCTCCTCCTTCGTCCTCCCCTCTCGTCCTCTCCTCTCGTCCTCTCCTCTCCTCCTCC
>JACSYO010000134.1:0-5000 GCA_016806645.1 Ophiodon elongatus
CATGTTTTACAAATGAAGGGCAAACGATGACATTAGTGATAAATTATTTGATCAAAATGTCGTGATGTGGTGAAACCAGAGCCATGTTTAGGGAAGGAAGCAGGACTCATGAGCGCCATCATCAGGTCCATGAACGTTATTGATTAAGACTTGAAGAGTTCAACATATCTAGGATATCTTTATCTGACTAAACTACACAGTGTTCCCCTCGCCTGCTCCACAAGGAGTCGTACATTAGAAAGCTAAATCCATCAATGTGGTTTCAACATTAAGAGGATCTGTGAAGAGCTTTGTGCTCTTCTTCTAGCACATTTACTCAACTACTGTACTAAAGTATTTCAGTTTTATGTATCTCTATACTTCTACTCCAATAGATCTGACGTTGTACTTTTAACTTTTTTTACATTTACTTGACAATATTCGTTACTTTAAATATTAATCAACTAATAAACTATGACGTATTATTAAGTAGTTTACAGACTAATTATTAAGTATATAAAGTAGTTACAATCAGCTCCACCTTTACCAGACGATAAACACATTAATGCATCAATAACTATCATACAATGATTATATATATATATATATAAATAAATAAATAAATAAATAAATAAATAAATAAAAAAAAAAAAAATATATAAATATTTTGGTACTTCAAATGAATCTTCATATACTTCTGTACTTTTACTGAAGTAACATTTTGAATGCAGGACTTCAGAGTACGGACTTTGAGGCCCTGCAAAGTCCAGGAGGGTTGAGGACTCTAATGAGCACTCTGCACTCCGCTGTCACGAGAATGAGAGGGCGGCCATGTTTGGATTGTGTAAAGCACCTTTATGACCCATGCAGTGCTGCCTGTAGTCACACCTCCCTCTCTCTGCAGTACATCCACCACCGGCTCATCCACCTGACGCCCGCCGACTATGACGACTTCGTCAACATCATCCGCAGCGCCCGCGGCGCCTTCTGCCTGACGCCCGTGGGCATGATGCAGTTCAACGACGTGCTGCAGAACCTGAAGCGGGGCAAGCAGACCAAGGAGCTGTGGCAGCGCATCTCCCTGGAGATGGCGACCTTCTCCCCCTGAGCAGCAGGCTCGCGGGGAGCGTGCGCTGGGCCCGGGCCCCCAGGAGCCCCAAGGAGCCCCAACCAGCCTCCAGCATTGCTACTGCCACTGCACCGAGCGGGCCGCACTCACGCCGTCTGGTTCTGTCGGGGACCCCGCTCTCCACTATGTGGACTGACTAACAAACACAGCACACAGGCAGTACAATCAGCTCCCGTGCGACCCACAGAGACTTGTTATGTGTGTTGGTCCACCCAGAGCTCAGAGGAGGAGCCGGGGTCACTGACTCCTCCCTTCCCCGTTTTATCATGGTTCATGTTTGTGTAACTGTGGAAATTAAAGTGTACTCCTTCCTTTCTTCATCTTACTCGTCTCTTCCATTCCCCGAAACTGAAGACATTGACGGGGAACTCTCACCCTCCATCCTCCAAGTATTTCTGTTTTGTTTTGTTTTGGATTGAAGCCGCCGTGTTTGGGTCTTCGTCATGCTGCAACATTCCTGTCCAGAGTGGTAGGCCGCCTCCACCCAGAGCTGCTCACTGTGGATCTGAATCTTTGCAGTGTGGGAGGAGAAGGAAGGTTTAATACGAGAAATTCTATTGTGATTTTTCAGTATTTTGTTTAATCTTTTGATACTTTGTATAGAATATGACATGTATGCAGAGGGGAACGGGACGAGAGAGAGAATGTTAAAGGTGCTGTTGTTGTCGTTGTGTGGGATCCATATTAACATTTCAGCCTGCCTGAGGAGTGACATGAGACCCGCTCCAGACCCAAACCAGGGGCTGCCAAACCACTGCAGGTCCTGTGACCGGTCCGGAGGGCTGGGTATCACTTAGGAGTTGATTGGGGTTTGTTTGTTTTTTTATTTCTGCAATCTGTCTCAACACAACAACTGTGCAAAAATATATCAGCTAACATACAAAAGGATGCCGAAAGAAAGCATTCCCAGTAATACAAACGCCACAACCTGTTGTGGTCCCGTACCCAGCCCTTCTAGTCGCTGACTAGTTCAAAAGCAGAGACCGACCCGGATGCTTCCCGTTGACAAGTGGAGGGTCGCCTCTGTGCTCTTTACAGACGCCAAACTTCCAGGTTCTCCTTGTTGTGAACCGAAAGCTACTCTTACCTTTGTTCAGCTTGTCCACGTACCTGTTTGGGGACAGGGTCATCCTCTGTTCATACAAACACCAAGCCCCCACTACGACGACCACTGGGGGTTAAGTCCCCCGGGGGGCAGCGATGAGACCCTTCAGGCCTCAAACAACTGTGAACAGGTCGCACAAAGATGAGGTTTGTGCTGTTTGGTGTCACTAGAGGAGGGGGGGTTGAGATCTAAGCAGCCGGTTAGTACGGGTTCACTGAAGCATCTGGGACGGTCCCACGCAGGACTCGCTATCCTCTTCAAAGTTCACACTTCTACACTGAACAGGCGCTGGTTTATTCAGTGCAGCTAAGAGGAGCAGCTTGGGGGGGGGGGGGCAGTGCGGGGGGGCAGTGCATCGCCGGCTCCCTGGTCCTCCTTTAACAGAGCAGCCCCTGAAGTGGTTTGGGCTCTGGAAAGCTTCGCTGAGCTGTGTGATGCACACGAGTCCAGACCAGGTCACCCAGACCAGGTCACCCAGACCGGGTGTGTTTGAGTGTGTGGTTGGCTCGTAGACCCGGTGCTCGTAGACCCGGTGCTCGTAGACGGCCCATCTCTGTCCGGGCAGCTGCTGTGGTTCTGATCCTGGCTCTCTGATTGGCTCTGGACCTCACAGGTGAAGGCGACGTAGTAGAAAATGTACTGTGATATTTTTGTATTCCTCAAAAAGTGTAGCTTGATTGAAAAGTTCTATATGTGCTGATTGCAAAAGGTTCTAATTTAGAGTGAAAAGAATAATAATAAAAAAATATAAAAAATAAAAGCAATACTTTAAGTGTAGAGTTTACTTAATAAAGATGACTCAAAACAGTGACTGCTGTGACTGATGTGTGAGATTCAGAGGTCAGCTGGGCGCGGAGCGCTGAGCCTGCGCGCTCCCAGCGGCGGCCACTAGGGGGAGCCATATCATTTATCACGTCATCAATCCTCACTTCTGACTTCTGTCACACATTTGGTGTTCCACGTGTCTATTCTATGTTAGAGGAATACTTCACCTCCCTACAGTTATGATTTGTAGGTCAATGACTCACCTTGAATTGTCTCGGGGCTCCACGGGGAACGAAGAATCTAAACAGACTAAAGTCTTGATGAACTGAAGGAAACTAGCTTATTTTTATTATTATTCACTGTCAGGCTGAGATACAAATGGTCATATATTCTGGCTGAGGTATTCCTTTAAAAAAAAATAAGTGTCCATTAGGTTGGGCTAGGTCAGGTTTATTCTTCTGGTTCTGCTGACTTTATCAAAGCAGCTCAAGGTCATATGCTCGGCCTTCTGTGTGCAGCACATGGGATTCTTTTTGTACATTTTACAACTGGAGTGTGCACAAAGCCACTGGAGGATAATAAGAGGAGCCCTGCTCACATCCTGTCTCTCACAGGCCTGCTCATCATCATCATCATCATCATCATTATCGTCACCAGCTTCACCCTCAAGGTGCTCTCCCAGTAGAGGTGTTCCTGTCTCCTCTTTGTTTGGACGCAGCGATTTGTTTTTCCCCCAGAGCTGAGGATGGAAGGAGCTGAGGATGGAAGGAGCTGAGGATGGGAGGAGCTGAGGATGGAAGGAGCTGAGGATGGGAGGAGCTGAGGAGTGAGCCGTCTCTGAGAGCTGCACGTGTGCAGCAGTGATCACACAGGATGTGCGGATCGGCAGCAAGTGTGTTGCTGTTGCTCCCGTGTCATCGATATGCTACAAAGTGATGAGGGATCAGTGCATAGACCCCCTCCAGCATTCCAGGTTGTAGCCGAGACCTTTCCCCGACTGGTACCGGGACAACTGGACCTTCCAGTGGAGACATGATGCAGTGCACTGATAGAGGAAACGCACAATGCAGTGCTATAAAGGCTGCCCGCTCTCTGTGCTGGTGCCCTTCCTCTACTCACACACACACACACACACACACACACACACACACACACACACACACACACACCCCTCTCAGCTGTGTGTGCCCATCTGAGTCAAACAGGCAGGTAGCAGACTCCTTGAACATCCCCTGATCTGTTCCAACACACCTGCATGACTTCTGGAGAGATGTCCACACAGAGTTCCTTTGCCATCCTGTGGTCTGGACCACAGGACAGTTAGCATGTCTCACTTCAGGTTTTTCCCCCTATGTCTATCTGTGCTGCTGGTTGGATGCCATATTTCTTCTTTAAACTAAGTGAGAATCACTCTGGAAGCTCACAGACCAGCTGCTCCAGGAAGATCCAGGACTTCACCGGGGACTCTGCCGCCTCAGCATGTCGGGCTCAATGGCCATCGTTATCGGGAAGGCCGCCTTCACTGTTTGACTCTGATGTCTGCACGTAGAGACATCAGCAGAACTCAAAACACCGGGTTAGAGCCCGCTGACCTGGTTAACATGACCTGGACTGAAGAAGCAAATCCACTGCGTCTGCATCCCGTGACAGACATGTGATCTCAACTCAACCCAGAGGAAGTCTGCGCACTTTGATTTTCGGACATTCCAGCGGCCGACGGGACTCTCTTCAGATCTACCGTTAACTCTGGCACAGATATGCACGGCATCAAGTTCACTCACTATCCTTTTTATTGAAAAGAGTATCAAAGCTTTGACTGGGACCAGCTGATCGTTGACCAGTTGGCTCTCAAGCTCCTTGAAGGGCCCCTCCATTAGTACTGCAACTCCATAAAATCCTGAAATATCTTAGTCCCATAATATAACTCGGCAGCATTCTTTTGTTTGACCCCGTTTGCCCTCTAAACCAACCACATCTTGTAAACTCCACTCATCCACTCACACAGACTCATTTGCACCATGT